>PVLD010012932.1:0-58120 GCA_004027595.1 Dinomys branickii | reverse complement strand
CTTCCTTCCTTCCTTCCTTCCTTCCTTCCTTCCTTCCTTCCTTCCTTCCTTTCTCCCTTTCTTCCTTTCTGTCTTTCTCTCTCTCTCTCTCACTCTCTCGCTCTCACTCTCTTTCTTTTCTTTCTTTCTTTCTATTTTTTTTTTTTTTAAATTTTTAGTGCTAGGGAGAGAAGCCAGGGCATTGTGTGTACAAGGCAGATGCTCTGTCACTGAGCTCTTGCTTTAACCCCTTCCATGAATTTTAAAGGACAGAAGTATGGTCCGACATTGGCTCTGTACAGTGGAGTTAAAATGGTTAGAGATACTTGAATAGGCATTAATTATTGAGATTAAAATATCGAATAGTGACATGGTAACACAGAAAGCTTGTTATTTCTCTCTAATGACAAAATAAGCTCCATAAAACAATAAAAACCCAGGTAGTTAAGAAACATGTACATTTTAATATACCTTTGCTTAAGTAAAAGACAAAAATATATTTGTGTGTATATCTGCACACAAATAAGAACTTAGAATGGCATATAAATATAGTCTTTTTACTCCAGTAAATTCTGAAAATAAGAATAAGGTGTTCTTATTTTGTCCTTCTTGTGTTGTTCAAATTAATTTTTTATAGATATTTACTTTATAATAAAATTTTACTTTGTCTATCTTCAATGTGTCAATCAAGTATGCAATCATGGAGAATAAGGTGCAGGTCCTTGTGTATCCATCATCCTATTTCACCAATTATCAGCATAGCTCCTTCTGTTCCTTTTAAACCCTACCAATTGTATCACTGACTTGGAGTGTTATTTTAATTCATGGGTTAAACAAAAATGTTATTTTTAATTAAAAAATTATTGTCAATCTGGTAGTCAATTAACTTTATATAAATGCATGGAAGGAAGAATATTAGGGTGTTCGCTAAATTGTGACAAAATAAGTAGCAGTTTGGGAGGGTGGGTGGCTTTGTGGTGAAAAAATATTCATGTATTGCTTGCAAAATTTTTAACAATGTGAACAATATAAAAATAATTTAAAAATATACTTTTCTGTATACCAGTGATAGGAGTGTATTCTTATGTCATAAATGTCATATAAAGAGACTGAAAGAGCAGTGAACAGAAATCAGGAGCCATAAGTTTAGCATGTATGTCTAAGTTATTATTCACAGTTGCCAGTAAGGGTAAGGGTATCTTTCTCTCATTTTTATGATCACTTTGGTTATCTACATATGCCTTCCATATGCTTATTGCTGATGATTCAGCAGGTGCTCATTTCCAAATTAGAACTCCTGGTTGTAAGTTGTGATCATTAAGTGTGTTACGTCAATTTGATAGAATTAAGAAACACCTAGCAGACTGATAAAGTGCACTTCTGGATGTGTCTGGGTGGGTTATGGAGGTGTGACCTAGGTACTACATCCCTTCCTCACTGGTGCTATTTCCCTGCTTTGCTTCCTGGTTGCCATGACTAAGCAGCCTTGCCCCACCACACTCTTCCACCATGATGCTCCTGCCATGCAGCCAGCTGACCATGGACTGAATCCCTTGAACCTGTAAATCAAATTAAACCTCTTGAGTACTTTATCTCAGTATGGTGAAAGCTGAATAATACCTAATACATGCATAAAGGTAACTCTAACTCAAACTAGCTAAAGGTAAGAGAAAATGTAATGGCAGGCCCAAGCATGGAATGTAGGGATGGGCTTGCATTCAGGTGCATATGCATTCAAATGCAAATGGAGTTTTACCAGCATTCAGTCTTCCTTTCTCTCCATCTACCTTTAGCTCTGCCTTTCTCTCCATGGACTTTTCTCCTTCCTGCAGGTTCTCTCAATATGGCAACCTGTAGGGATTCCATTATTATCTCCTCATTGCATCAAGACCTGGTTTTCTGGGCAATGTCTTTGCTCCTCTGTGTCCATTGCAATCCCATCTCAATATTCTTTGCTTAAGACCAAATCACTGTGCACCAAGCACCAAGTACAATAACCGGCCACACTTTAAGTACAAAGTAATTGCTATCTCTTCTCACCTTCTATGTACAAAAGTACATTCCTTATTCTTGTCAACGGAGTTGATTGTTTTCTTTCTTAATTTTTTAAAAAAGAATATTTTGACATCTTTATTTTTAATTAAGCATCTATTCTTTCAGGCTATAGTTTTGAAAATATCTGTGGCTCACTTACTCATGAAAAGGTTCTGGGATGATTTCCAGCTTATCCTCATTGGCTGCTTCCCCATCATAGTCATCAAGGTTCCCACATGAAGTTACTTTGCTGGGCCAGGCCATATTATTTATGCCCTGCAGTGATGAGAGAAGCTATGCTTCTGCTTTCACAGTTATAATTTCAGGAAAAATATTCTCTTTGATTCCCCTCTGTATTTTGCAGAATTATTATTTTTTCTTTTGGGGGGAGGGGGTAGGTTGGTGGCACATACCAGGAATCAAACTCATGACCTCATGTTTGCCAGGGAGGTGCTGTGCCACTGAGCTATATCCCTGGCCCTTGCAGAATGCTTTATAATTTCTCCATTAAATACTTCCCATGTTCTTTTTCCCTGCAAAATTGCACAGCTTTTCCATGGGCAAGTCGAACACTTCCAGTACGTGTTTCTTTAGAGTCAATGAAGTAGCCAGAAAGGGTAGAGCTCAAGAGGCAGGCAGATAATTTTAAAGCCCTTGGACTGCCTACTAGATGGGGCTGCTTGGAAAACCATTTGGCTCTTCTTAGCCTCAGTTCTTAAAACTACTAAAGGAAGTAGTGACAGTATCTACACATACTGTGGGAAGGATTATATGGAAAGAGTGTTATAAGCTTCTAACAATGCCTTGGAACAAAGTAGTTGCTTGGTAAGAAGAATCCACCTTTTCTCCTCCATAGCACAATATTTTAGATATCTATCTAGGTCTCACTTGATTTCTTATACACATTATTCCTCTTATTTCTCCAAGTCATTCATAAATCCCTTGAGCTTGTGAATCATGCTTTGTTTCACTTTAAGGCTCATACAGCTGTATTCAATTTCTTTTAATAGAGAAGGGCCCTGACAATTGATCTGTAGCTGAATAGCACACAATAATTTGGATCAATACTACTATCCCAGAACTATTGATAGAAATATATCAATGATAGAAACATCAAATATTCTTATTACATGTCAAATTGTGTTATGTGGTTTCCATTTATCCTATTTAATCTATCACTGTGAGTGCAAGTGTGGCATCCACCTCAGTTTACACAGGAGGAAGCTGCTTTATGGATGCTAAGAACCAATTTCACACTTATTCAGCTGGTGTGTGATAGAGCATGTCTTCAAGTCCAGGCTGGTCACCCAACACCTCTGGTCCAACCAGACCACTACTACACATCACTCCTCCTCTAGGTATGCTACTGGGAGGACATTCATATTTTTTAGTGTGGTGTAGTTTTGGAGGGATAGAAATGTCCAGCTAAGTCAGGAGGAGGCATCAAAAGCTCACGTCCCACCATGAAGAGATGGGTACTGTAGAGCACTGGCTAAGGCAGGCTGGAGAAGACACCGGTTGCAGAATACCTCTTTAGCCTGAGATCCCTGCTGTCTATGAGCAAATGACCTTCTTGCATCAAGGCTCAGTGATGTCCATTCCAAGCTCCTCCTCCTCTGAGAGTCTGCTCCATGTCCTGGCTCCAGTTCTAGCCTAGATTCTCTAAATGTTTTTTTTAAATTCAGGTCTGTGCCACAAAAGGACACTCCTGCTCTACCTTGCTGCTGTACTTTGATGTTTCAGAAAGTTTCTCAGCTCCTCTCTTAACAGTCCATCTAGCCAAGGCCAGAGTTATTACTGGAAGTCAGGAGAGCAGATATCCCTACCTGTGTTTGGCAAAGTGGTATCATTCTTGAGGTCTAAAATGCAAAAGCATGCATATTTCTGAAGGAGAAAAGCATTCTAGCTCTCCTTCTGCTGGCATTTTGCTACTTTAACTCTGCAGTCTTTCTCTTCTCAATACCAAACTGTATCAGCGCAAATCTAGGTGGGTAGCATGCGACTAGAGTCAGATCTAGGGTTGCCAAACAAGAGTGGACCCCAAAGAACTGGGTGAAGGTGATAGGTTTGAAAATACTGACTTCAGAGAAGACAGAAAAAGTGCACTCAGAGCCAAGCACCAGGAATGCGGAAGGAGTAAAACAAGAAAGAAGTCAAATCATACCGTGTGAGTGGAGAATCAGATGAGCACACCATGACTGAAGAGCAGGGACAGAGAAACCTTATAGATTTAGGTAAAGAGGGGAGAGTGGGAAAGTGGTCACATGCTGTTGTTTACTAGGAAAATGACAATATTTGCTAACACTTATGTGTAGCATTTACTCTTCCCATCTAAAGAGGTCTGTGGAACTCATTGTTAATTTCTTTTAAAGGTGAGAAATTTGAGATTCAGGGAAATTAGGTAACTTGTTCCTTGTCCTAAAGCTAGTGAGTGGCAGAGAATTATAGGAAGTCTGTCCTCCAGAGATATGCAGAGGGAAACACTCCTTTATTATTGGTAGAAGCCAAAACAATCTCCAAACTTAGGGAGCTGATAAGCAGGTGGCTACCAATTACTGCTTAGTCATATTTCTTTGCTATGGTACTACACAGTTTGCTGAGGTCCTACACGGCCAAAGGAGAAGAGGTAGAACCTACACACATCACATATATGAACAACGTATTGTACCAAAGGTCTTTCCCTGGGTCTAGATGCTCTAGTTAGGGCTGCTTTGGTCTTGCAAATAGTGTCTAAGCTCCTTAGCCTTTGTCTATTTGGTATTTTACTTCCCTTACTGGATATCTCTCTCGTGCCTTCATCACAAGTGTTTTGAGAAGATTCATGTGCTTTTCCCTTTCCTTCTCAGTTTGTAATTCCACAGGGCATGTTCTAAAAATAAAACGAAGTGATTCTGAGTAGGAAGTTTCCTGCATTCATTGCTAAGTTTCTGGGGAGCTACATGCAGTTGCCTACTCATTTACAGACCTGCCCTATCTCTTACCAACACTGGGAACACCTTCCCTAACCTGTGTGGACTTCAACCTAGTTTTGCAACACTGTGCAACTTACGCAAGCTCTTTGGGCCCCCGTTTCATTAAAGCCACAGTATAGATTTAGTGGGGATCTAAGCAGATAATTCTCAAAACTGTCCTACAGCCATGATGGTGGTGCTTTGGAGCCATCAGGAATCCTTTGGGGTGGGAAGTTACAAGGAACAGAATTCAAGTGGGCTTGTAGTGCTAGGATCTGTAGACAGACTGTGGAGAAGTCAGTTGTGATCAAGTGAGGACACTAGAACAGCTGTTTAAACATGAAATGAGCCACTTTGGGAAGGAATGAGTTTCTGGTAAATGGAAGGAGGTTGGAGGCACCACATGAGGCTACTAGGAAATGATGTGATCCCTGAAAATACAGTGCCTGGGCAGGGTTAGAGTTCAATGAAGTAGCAAGACGCAGGTGGGGCAGGGGCTCTGGGAAACAGCTAGTGTGTGTGCCTGACTTTGGGACTACCCTTGCTATGGGAACATTCCAGTCTGGACTAGTATTAGAAGACAGCAGTTCTCTGATGCCAGGAATCTGGATACTGATATTAATGTAGCTTAGTGGAGTGAACAAAGAGAAACAAGACTTTTGATAGCAACTGAAGGATTAGAGGCAGCTTTACATCCTCAGGAAAGTACCAGGTCAAGTCCCAGACCCAGCCAAGAAGACTCTGAAGTCCAAGTAAAAGTCAGGGCTCCAAGGAATCAGAACGGTGTGCCCTCGAAACACATGGTATGGGGGAGAGTAGGAGGAGCTATTGGCATGGGAGGAATCCATTACACAGCGCCTACCAGGGCCTGAGGTTCCTATGGGAGGCCAGTGAGGCACTGTCCAGGAAGCGCTTCACGTCTCTACCAAGTGCAGCAGCATAAGCAAGAGCTTCCTGTTGGAATAAAGCATGGGGGAGCACACTTTACAGATCCTGCTGCTGCCACAAGTGCAGTAACCACATTTTGTGCAACATTGGTCTAACGTTATGAAAGATAAATACTTCCTGGTGAAGTGATGCTTGCTTTCCTCCATGTTCACTCAACAAGGTCACACCTTGCTGTCAGTCACCATGCCAAGAACTACAGAAATCCCAATAAATGGGACACTGTCCCTATATTTGGGTAGATAATGTGCTAATAACTTGAATAGTAAACCATTAGTAAACATGCTCAATATCATCTTCTCTGTTATTCTCACTAGTGTAGTTATTATTGCAGTGATTAAAGTACTGTAATGTCAGACAGGTGAGCACAGGAGCAAGGACCCAGAGAAGAGAGGCCTCCAAATCTGGGGAGGGACACAGGTGAGTAGTGTTCAGGCAGAGAACAACTAAGGTGTGGCTGGTGACACTTGAGAGCCCAGTAACAGATCTTGTAGGCGAGGCCAGACCTGGGCATTGTCCTCAGGAACCATGGAAAAGCCTTTGGGGCCATGGAACATCATCACATTTGTCTTTTAGGAAGAGCACTTTCCTGGCTATCTTGAGCTCTTCTTTTCACAGCACTAGGAGAGAGGCTGAATGTCTTCGTCACTTACCAGTGGCTGGGACAAAATACTCAACATGCACAGCTGGAAGGACTTTGAATTTGCCCTATGGTTCAGTGGATTCAGTCCATGGTCAAATGAATTCAAGGCAGAAACATCATGGTGGAAGGGCATGGTTGAAGAAAGCCACTTGCCTAATGACAGCCAGGGAGCAGAGGGAAGAGGGAAGAGCTGGGAACACCCCAGTGACCACCTCCTCATAGCACTTTCAGCTGTGAACTCATCCATGGATGAGGCCACTGGTGAGTATAGCACCTTCGAAACACATAAGACTTTGGGGGAACTATTTAGATCTAAACAGTTGGTAAATGAAAGCAAGCAAAGGGGAGATGAACCAGGGTAGAATGGTGGAGCTGGCAGGGTGGCAAATGTGAGCAGATGTGAACAGATGTAGCTGTCAGTGGATAGGGAAGGAGAAGAGGTGTTGGGAGTGACTGCAGCTGGAAATTGGCCATATGTGTGGGGGCAGGAGAGAGCCAAACTGTCTCCAACAGTCAAGCTACCTCAGTCTTGAGAAAAATATCCTGCCCGGACAATTGCAGTCATTAGTCACTAGAAAACATTGCCTCTCATGATACTACTTTGCAGAGGTACAAATAAATGCCCCTACTATTGTCGTTCAGTGCTCTTGCCCATTAAGTGAGTGGCAACTCAGTTCTTGTGTCTTGTTTTTATTTTCCTCATACCAACGAGGTCCCCTACCAAGGTGCTTAGGTGGTGGGAGTTTATAGCATCCTCTCTTCCACCTCCCATCAAACTGAGCTGTGGACTCAGGATGCAAGACCACGGGCAGGCCTTGGAGAATGTGCTATGGATGCCAGGCAGGTGACTTTGCCAATGACGTGTTCTTTTTTTTTTTTTTTTTTTAACAATGCAGTGTTCTTTTCTGTCAAATGGGATATTTTTCTGCCTCATATAGAGGTGTTTTCTGAGGACCAAGTCAGATGACAAGTATGAAAAGCACTTTGGAAATTGTAAAATATTTTTTAAAATGTGAGGTACTATTTTTACTTCCCCCAGTTTCCTTGTATAGAATGTGACCCAATAACTGAACAACGGCATCTAGGTGTTCCTCAGGGATCTGCAAGGGAGGAGATGGAAGACCCCAAGCCACACCTGCCTAAGACTCTGCAGAAGGCTGGAGCCAGCCTCCCAGGGGACCACCCTTTCCAACAGTGCCCCTAATGTTTCTCTCATTTAAGATAATTTGCTAGGCAAAGCTGTGTACATCATCAGAGGAAAGGCAGGCGGCCTCCGATGATTCAGTGGTGGGAAGGAAATAATCCCCATTGATTCTAGGGGAGCTAAGACCGCAATGACATGATTACCATCCATCCTGACATTATTAAGCTGTGCAGGGCAGCTGTTGCCTGATGCACCCAGATGCTCCCAGCAGGAGCATTCACTGTGCAGCACATTAACAGGAACATAAGATAAATTCCTCTTCATTGGGCTTTGTGGATGAAACTCCATGTAGGGCTGGGCTGGGCAGGGCATGTGCCCTGTGGAAGTCATTTGACTTGTGGATGATACCTTTCCTTCCCTCCCTCTCCTTATTACTCCCTTCTATTTTTATTTCTTATTCTGTTTGAAGCCACAGGTTTCTTGTTTCCTCCTGTAAAACTGGAAAGGAGATCTCAAGGGCTGGCACACTGATATATGTGGAGTCGGGTGCTCACCCATGGGGCCTCTGTGATTGTGCCAGGAACCCCCATACAGGTGGTGATGTTGTGGGTACCAGGGGCGGGAAGATCGCAGTCACACTCCCCCCTGCTTCTGCCACTTGCAGTGTGATTGTGCAAGGTGACATATGCTTCCTACTGATGTTGCAAAACGTGTGTGTGTGTGCATGTGTGGGCATGGTGGACCAGCAGGGCATCTTCTCTCTCCACTGCAGCCAAGTTTCTGGAGCATTTGTTCAGAGTGCAACCACGGCACGCACTGTGAGTACCGTGAGGTTGCAAGGGGATGAGCAAGCACAGGGAAACATATTTGCCATGAAGACCTTTCTATCAAGCCTCCTACAAAAGCCTCAGCCAAAAGAGCCTCATCCTAGATTGCATAACCAGCCTTGGAGCTTGTCGCTGTCTTCTCCTGCCCTTTTTGTGGTCATGAACAGAGTCTTCTCTGCGCCACCCGGCTCCTTCAAGATCAGCTCCTGTTCTCCCTCAGACTGAGCCCTGAACCCTGAGGAAGTCCTGGAACTCCAGGGAGCCAACCCTCGCTGGCTGCTCTCAGCTCAGAGCTGCTTTGCTCCATGGCCTCACTTGGACTCAGGTATTACTTTCTTCAAAGGGCTCATGCCCTTTCTCGTGCAAGACTCCACACAGCTGACACTGTACGGTCCCTGAAGCAGCCACTCTTCTCCAGCTAGCCTCTGTCCTTTGAACTGATTGCACTGATTGAATACATTTTTATTGATGACTGATTACTGAGGATAAAAATGAAAATAGCATAGAGCTCCTAACCAGTGCACAGTCTGAGAGACAGAGAGAGAGGGAGAGAAAGAGAGGCTACAGTATGTTAAGTGGCCCTTGTTCTTCGGAGTTTTTGCCTTTACTCCCATTTGTCCATCTCTGGACACACCAAGTTAAACAGACAGTTCTTGAGACTTTATACCATTACTGATAAAGGCGGTAATATGACAACCTTTAGCATGAACCCATTGTCTGAAGTCATTTGCTCCATTTTACAACAGAAGAAACACACAACACGCTTATCCAAGGTCAAAGATTTAGAAAGTGTCAGTGCCGTGATTTGTCTGTTTGATTCCCAGAGCCTCATTCCTTACCCTGCCCTAGTCTGCAGCTCATGGGTAATCACTCCCTTTGGACTGGGTCTTGCCAGCCTCCTACAAAAGGGTGGAAAGCAAGTGCGATGCTCCTCAGGTGCTTGTCAAAACTGTTTTCACTCCTGGAGTCAGGCTAGCTTCAGATGTGTGACATGGCAAGGGAACATTTCCCCTCTCAGAGGGTCATTAGAGGGAATGAAAGCTGACAGATTATTGTTATGCATGAGAACACAGCATAAATGGAAAAATCTATGAACATCACCTCCCTAAGTCTCTGGGAGATTTGCAGCAAAAACAAATGGGCCAGAATGTGAATGGATAGAACCTCATTGATGGTAGCTCAAGAGGCATGAGGCCAAGCTCGTAGGAGAAAACAGTCCTCTGCTTGGCACGAACTGTAGTCTGCAGTGAAACAGAGGATGGCAGTGTAACCCACCTGCTCCTCCACTGTAAGATCTGTGGATCTGCGCTTCTACTTCTGGAGGACAGAGCAATTCTTTCCATTATTCTTCTTGGCCTGTAGAGAAACGGTTGGAGGTGGGTGGCCATGTCCCCGTGAACTCTGCAGTGCTGGGGACCAGCGCTTGCTCCACACTCCTTGGACTTTTACAGAGGAGAAAACGGGAAATAAGGGACCACTGAGGAACCCGAACTTGAGCCCTACCCCAGGGCCTCTGAGAACATGGACTGTTTGGGAAGCACCCTCCCCATGCTCTGAGCAAGAGAAATTTCCTGGTTAATTAGGGAATGACTTCATGCCAAGGTATCTTTGGTTATAATGGAAAAGTTTCCATTCTGCCATTAGTTGGGTGTGTGCTGAATTTGCCCCAGATCCCAGCCTATTTGAGGATTTGTTCTGGTTTTCCTAAGGAAAACCTCTTCATACTGTTGCTATTGATCCATCCCTAGCACACTAACAAACCTCACCTCTCAGGACACTGCGTATCCACTGGGAAATGTGAATGGCATGTGAAACATGGTAGAATCTGTTTTTCTGTACCTAGCATTCATTTTACTATATAAAATAGCACCTGTAATTTTCTAAGAATTGTCTCTTGGAGAGATATTTTTTCTCTTCATAGGATTCTGTAATCTTGCAGGAGACTTGGACAGCTGTCATAAAATGATATGATCCCATGTCTTCATAAAAATATAAATAAGAGTAATAAGAATAATTTAAATTTTACTGAAGGTTTAATTGCACCTACTGTGGTAAGCAGTTTTCATATTTTTTGGGGGGAACCAGGATTCAAACTCAGGACCTTGTACTTGCCAGGCAGGTGCTGTGCTACTAAGCTATATCCCCAGACCTTCACATTTCATACAGTAGCTCACTTAATCCTTAGCCTTACATCCATGGAGGGAGGATTATTACACTCATTTTATAGGTACAGAGGCTGAGGGTCAAAATGTCAGGTAGGGCAGAACCAGGTGTTTGCATTCAGGTGTCTTTGACTTCAAAGTCTGCACTCCGGGCTGTCATGCTTCTTGCTGCCTCACAGCCCCGTTTTAAGATTTATAGTGCAATGTGAGACTTGACTGTTCTCTGAAGTACTTAGTAAGAAACTCTATTTAATATTTTTTTATCCTTTTCTAAGCTCTTCTAAGAAGTAGTGACACAAGCAGTAGATCTATCCCATCTTCACACACTTACCAGGACAGGCCGATTGTGAGGCTGGTGTAGACGGGAGAATATGGTGATGGTGATGGCGATGACATTTCCTGAGACTCCTGTCTGCCTGATGCTGTTCATACATTATTTCATCTGGTCCTTACAATTATCCTAAAGAACGAGTGCTACTGTTATCCTGTCATAGCTGAATAGGATATACGTTGAGAGCTATCTTGTACAAGGCCATACCACTAAGAAATGGTAGAACTGGGATATGTAACCAGAGTTTTGAATTATTGGACTCCCGGATTTTTTTTTTTTTTTTTTTTTTGCTTTACTCCTAAGCAGTTGCAGATTACTTTCTTACCTTACACAGCTGCACACAGTGGGAGCTCAATGCAAAATGCCCTAATGATTTTATCGCAAAGTCTTAAATACTCCAGGAAGAGAAGTTCCCCTTTAGATCCCTCTGCCTTCCTAGCATTCTCAGCTCTGGGAACCTGTGGGAGACTCTGGGAAACCAGAGGGCTCTTCTGTGAGCACCTGGCTAGGGTAAGGCAGTCCTTCTGGCCTCACTGTGGCAGTGTGGGCATCATTCAGTTTGGTGCCCTGTAGACCAAGAGTAGATTATCTCTCCAAAATACACGGATTTCAAAATTGAAGCAATGAAGCACATTTTTTTCCTCAGCTTGCAATTGCCCCTTAATTGGACCATGAATAGCAATTACACTATAAAGCCTAACTGGAGTTTGTGGGTAATTAATGTAGGTCTTGGGCAGTGGGTTTTAATGGAAGAACCCAGCTAATCACTGAGTGACTTTCACCCTCCACCAAGTGATAAAATCGTCAGAAATGCCTATCAATCATTCAGAGAAGTTGCAGATGCAATTTTAATTCCTGCTAGAGTAAAACCAAGCAAGCTGCACAACTGCACCCTGCCCAGAAAGTTCTGTCTGTCTTTTAAGAAATGGCAGGATGAGAACTGAAGGTTCTCTCATGATCTGGGAATTCAGTGTTATATCTGAAGCCACTTTGTGCCCATAGCTTATTTCCATCCTCAGCATGGTTTTGTGTGGAGAATACTTTATGTCTATTCTACAAATGAAAGCACTGAGAATCAGAATAATTTATCCAAACTCATATACTTGCTAAGTTACAGATTTAAAGTTTATATCTAGATGTTTTTTAAAAAAATTTGCAGTGTAGGGATGGAAACCATGGCTCTGTGTGTGCTAGGCTAGTAGTTCTCCATCACTAAGCTACAGGTTAAGTCTCCATTTTCATGTTTTAATTTCTAAGGTCTGTATCTTTTTGATTCTGGTATAATCACTATATTTATTGAGCCCCTACTATGAACTAGCAGCTTTCTATACCTAGCAACTTAATGCTTGCAACAGCTGTGCAATGTATTTTTCAAAATTATATTTACAAATGAAAGTAAAATTTAGACAAGTAGTCTTATGTTAAAATTTAGACAAGTAGTCTTATGTTAGAATATCACCCCCTTTCATCCTCAACACATATACATGCATGCATGCACACATGCACACACACACACACACACACACACACACACTTCTTTCCCTGCATCTAAAGCCATATTTTTGTGTTTTCTCAAAAGCAGGGCAGTGACAATAGGTGTTCCTACAGCATCACTAGGGGAAAGGAGAAATAAACCAAGGAAAGGAAAGGGAAGTAGTTGGAAAGGATGATTTAGCAAACCAAGTGCCAGGGTCAGAGCCTAGGATTTGCAGTAACAGACACAATGGAAGACAGTGACATACTGTTACCTTTCTGTTAGAGTCTGGGTCAGGAATGTTCCCCAAAGGCTATGTGCTAATACTTGGTTCCTAGCTTGGTGCTATTGGAAGGTGGTGGGAGCCTTTAAGAGGTAGGACTTAGGGGGTCTTAGGTCATCAAATGTGTGGCCTCACAGAGGATGTGAGATTGGATTTCTGTCATTTTCTGGCTACCATGACATGAGCAGCTTTGTTTTTCCAATTCCCTCAACATAAGCGCCAAAACAATGAGTGCTATCACTTATATCTGTGTGACCTTTCAAAGCCTCATGAACTCAGAAGTGGGAGGTGATTTGATTATGATGCTACAGTTGGCTTGGTGTTAGGAGGAGGCATCTGGTCAGAAGAGGTAGGTCACTTTGGGCATGACATGGAAGAGTGTATCTTCCTTCTCAGCTCCTCTCTTGAGCTCCATGTTTCCTGTCTACAAAAGGTGAATAGTTTCTCCTTTGCTATGCCCATCTGCCATGCTGTCCTGCTCTAAAGTTAGACAACCATGGATTGAAACTTTTACAAATACTAAGCCAAAATAAAATTTTCCTCCTTTAAATGATAGGTGTTGGGTATTGTGCCTCCGTGATGAGAAAGTGGCTAAGGTAAAGTTTGGTATCAGGGGTGGGGCCTTTGCTGTGACTACCTGACCATGTAGTTTAGAAACATTTGTAACTGGTTTGTGTGAGGAGTTTGGAAAATTTTGGAGGTGCTAGTTGGAAAAGCAGCCCTAAGATGCTGTAATTTGAGCATGATGGGAGATTCTGGTTGGACCTCAGAAGACCAGGATATTAATAAAAAGCAAGAGGAAAAGGTCAGGCTTAGGAGATTTCAACTGGAAACAGGTACTCTACCAATAGTTGGACTCCAGGTTGTGTGTGTCATGTTGTGGCAGAAAATTTGTCTACATTTTGTTCGTGTTCTAAGAGTTTGTGGGAAACTGAAATAAGGGCAGTAGACCAATCTGGCAAGGGAAATTTCAGGGCAGCCTATTATTGAAGCTGTGGTGTGGGTACTGATGGAGGCCTTTAGCCAGCTTTATGTTGCAAATCAGGAGCAAACAGTACAGCTAAGTGATTTTTAAAATTTCAATTTCACCAGAAAGGAAGATCCTATAAAATTGGGGCCTGCAAAGATGGAGCAGAAGAGAGCTTAGTTGCTGAAATATTAGCATTGAAAAGAAGCCAAGTACTTTGGATAAGGACAATAGGGGAAATGGCTTGAGGGTATGTCAGAAATCTGCAGGGCCCCACCCTTCACAGGCTCAAAAGTGCAGAAGTAAAAGACTGTTGCTTTGAGGGGAAGACCACGGACATTCTGCCAAAGCAGAACAGCAGCTAAAGTCATTGATTCCCTGGGATTCAGTTCATAGTTCTCAGCCATGTGGGTACTCACAGGCTGGATCAGCCAATATTCAAGGGAACCTAACTACTGCTCAAGCTGGTGGCAGACTTTGGCTTTGTCCATGTGGTGCTGATTTTATAGGTATGCAGAATGTAAGAGTTATGGGTCATGGAGGCTTTAACTCAGATGTCAGAGGAAGGTATTGGAGGCCAGGAAGTATGTCCCTAAACGATCAGTGCATAAAGCTGTTAGTGTGACGCCAAGGGAAAGTGGAGACCCCAAAACTTGGAGAAGCCAGGAAAGTGGAACATCTGAGGCAAGCCACAAGAAGTGAACAAAACCAGCACAAGACAAGAGGCCATGAGGGTTTTAACTACCAGCAATGTAGGGGCAGGGTTGGCCAAAGCCAGTAGAGTGCACATCTTATTACTACCACTTACCTCAGGTGCTAGATGTGGAACTATAGGGTTTCATGTTTGCACTGAGATTTTGGTCTTGCTTTGATTGGTTTTCTTTCCAGTCTCTTCTTCCTCTCTTTTGGAGTGGAAATGTTGACCCTGTGACTTTGTATGATGGAAGCATTTAACTTTCTTTTGATTTTTATAGGGCCTCACAACTAAGAATTTGCTTTAAGTGTCAGAGGAAACTTTGGATTTGGACTTTTGAGTAATGCAGAAACTGTTGGGACTTCGGCAACTCTTAGAGATGGACTAAATGCAATTTGTATAAATAGGTATGCGTGAGTCTTCAGGGCCCCAGGGACAGAATGTTATGGCTTATATCTAGATCTCCCCACAATACCTGATGAAATCACAGGTGGACCTTTTGGAAAGTTCTTGGATTATTGGGGCTTACAGCTGACATGTGGTTAGGTGGTGAGGTCTCTTCAGAAGAGGCTGGTCATGGGGAGCATGGCGTAGAAGGAATTATCTCCAACCCCAGCTCCTCCTTTCCCTCTCTGCTTTCTGGCTGCTGTGAATTGAGCAATTGTCCTCCAGGGCAGGATCTTCCATCCTGCAGCTTCTGCCCTGGAGCTAGCAGACTATCAACTGAAACTCTTACACACCATGAGCTAAAATAAATTTCCTTCAAGTTGCAGGTATTGTACATTGTGTCTCAGGCATGAAGAACGTTACTAAGCTAGGGGACCAATCTCTCATGGACTGAAACCTTCAAAACTATGCATCTAAATAAACCTTTCTTCTTCATAAGTTGATTGCTTCAGATTTTTTTTTATTTTGAAAGTAAAAGAGCAAAAACACTAACGAACATACACCCAGTAGCACAAGAACAGTACAAAAACCAAACTACAGATAAGGTGGCAGGGGATCAACAATGGCTGTTGTATTGCACGTTGGTAGCTTCAAAGTGTATACTCAGGACAATACAAATAGACATACAAGACTGATGAAACAATTTATTATCGATTGTTTCCCACATGAAAATGACATGAGACAATAGTGCAACCATGTCAGCCATCCCGCACATACATACTTACCTACGCAGCTATCCCCCTCTTCCTCCTCTCCTTCCCTTCATCCCGATTGCTCTCTACCCTTGAACAGTCTCTCTTCATACCTCCCGATCTATATTCTCACCTCCAGGTTCCTACACTGATGATACTACATGCTGTTTGCATATGTGCATCTGGTTTACCTCACTTATGAGTATGGTCTATAAAGGAAAGCTGACTGAGACTTCACTCAGGGACAACACACTGGTTATTCATCTGCCAACTACATCAGTCATGGATGGGGAATCTTAGAGATGAGGAGTTAATTCTCTGTGTTCAGCTTCCAGGAAATGTAGCACAATTGGTTCCAGAGTACGAAATAGCCCTCAGCAGAGAAGTTGAATCACTTACAGGTGGTAAGGATAGGGCAGGGCACCAGTCCAATAGCAAAGGAGCAAACTAGCCAAAGAGTAAAGGGGAAACCACAGAAAACACAGCTTTGGCATCACACCAGTCTGGCTGGTCTGCTTATTGTGTTGTTCACTAACTCTGGTGAACTTGTTTGTATTTGATCATCCTCTCTGCCCATCAAGGATAACTAGCATGCCAAACAAGAGGATAGAAACCCACACCAAAGGGGGAATTGCAAGACTCCAAGAGCGAACACTTTCAGTTCCCAACACTGTGATTACCTAGCAGGCAGTTGTCTGCCCCTTGAAAACTCCTGTAAACCCAAATGAACAGAGGTGGTTTCTATACTAGTCAAGTAGGAAATAGATCTAGGAAATAGGTATAGCCTCTAAGTCAGTAACATAATATTTTTGGTTTACGAGTCTTTTAAAAATTGATTGAATTCTACAAGCTCCTATCCCAGAAGTAAACACAAAAGATGCTCTTTACAGAGAAAGAGGGTACCTCCACAATTACCTGGGGGATATCACTGTGTAAGCAGAAGTATATTCAGCATTCCTCAGAGTCCTAAGGTGGTGATGTAAGCCAGTGTGGACCCATGGATGAAATTCATATTGAATGGCATTAATGAGAAGGCCAGGCAGCCACTTTTCCTGTATCATGATTCTCAGCACAATGGGGACCATGCACTTCAGCAGGGACAACAGCATTTTGTGAATCATATTCAGCTTTGAGTCATCAGTTTTTCTTCATATCAGCATCCTTCCAGAAAATGATTTAGGTCAAGCTTAAGGATAAACACTGACTGATTCATTCTCATCTGTCAAGTATAAGAAGTGACTTTTAAACAATAGAAGCCATATTTGGAATTATGTAATGCTATGGCCTGAACTTCATGGTCCCCGCAAAACTCATATGTTGAGATTCTCAGCACAAAGGTGATAGTAGATAGTCTTTAGGTATTGCTGAAGTTGAGTGTGACCCTCTAAAATTCATGTGTTGAAATTTAGTCTCCACTGTGGCTGTATTGAGAAATGAAGAGCATTAGGAGGTGGTTAGATCAAGGGAGTAATGCCCTTAGGATTCCACCAGGTCTCATAAAAGAACTGGAGGGGGCAAGTTCACCTGCTCTGCTCTTCTGCCATATGAAGACTCAGTCTTCATATCATTGCCTTGGTCTTGGAATTCTTGGCCCCTAGAACTGTGAGAAATAAACTTCCCTGTCCCAGATAATTTGTTATGGAGCACAATGAGACTAAGGTAGTGATTTGGCTGTGGGGAAGAATTTTATGAACAGGATTAGTGCTCTTATAAAAGGATTTCAAGCGACCTCTCCTTCCTTCCCCTGGAGAAGACACAGCAAAAAGTCGTGCCTATGAGTCACAAAGCAGGCTCTCATTGTACCCAAATCTGCCTTGACTTTGGAGGTCCTGGTCTCCAGAAATGAAAGAAATAAATTTATGTTCTTTATAAATAGCCCAATTTATCATATTTCGTTATAAGAGCCCAAATGGACTAGAATACGTAATCTGGTATAAGATATCAGGCTTCTGTGAAAAAGAAACTGATCTGCTACCTCCTTGGGTCCAAGTCTGGACTTGTTCCTTTGAGGAAAAGAATACTCCTCATTAGAATGACATAGGATTTCACTAACTTATACTAGTCCAATTCCTACACATTCCTTTTCTCTACCAAGGAGCACACATCAGAACTCTAGCACGCTGTGTCTCGGGACTTCTTTGGCCTCTGCCCGCATCCTCATTTTCCTCTCCCCTGATTTCCCCTGCAGTGTTCCAGAATAGAAAGACCTTCTTTGTCCCTCCAGAAGAGGAGCCCTGCTATTTTGACTTTATGCCAAGAGGTTTATCTTTGTAACAACAGACTTGGTTCCACTCGGGCTCTGAGAGACCAAAGAAGAACCACTTCACCACAGGTTTAGGGCAGAGTGATGCCGCTGTTGGATTCCCTTTTCATGAAAGAGGAATCTGCTACTATCTGTATGTGACAAGAGGGGCTGGGGATATAGCTCAGTGGAATAAGCGCCTGCCTAGCAAGTGCAGGGTCTTGAGTTCGATCCCCAATACCACCAAAAAAAAAAAAAAAAAGAGTTCAGACTCTTGTATGTGACAAGAGTAAACGGCCAGTGACCTGTTTAAATCACTGTGTGAGGATTTATTCTTTCTTCGGAGATGAAAGAAGAGACACATTTATGTCTTTTCCACATCTTCCCTGTTTCTTTCTTACCTTCATTTGTCCTCGATAAAGTACAGAGTTATAAACAGGCTTCTCAAATGTCATGCAGCAAGGGAATACGCTAGAGACAGAACAGTGGCAGAAAACCAGCAAGAAGTTCACTCCTTCCTCACATCTCATGGTGGCCTCTGCCTCTCTAGACATCAGCATGTGGAGGGGCCATGAACCTCTGTAAAGCTGGGACCCAGGGAGGTCTGGTCAGAGAGCTGAGCCTCAGTTTACCAGCTCTGTGACCCTGAAAGTCATTCACTGGATGTCTGTTTCCTCAAATCTGTCCAGCTTATTCAGAGAATTTTATGAACTAATATCTATGAAATATTTGGTAGAAGTACCCAATAGATGGGAGGGCTTTTATCCAACTGATGAAATTATAGCACTTCTTTCATGTCACAGGTAAAAGCATAGGCACTCTCTACAGATTCCAAAGAAGAAAGTAATGTTTTTCCAATTAATGCATGAGGAAAGAAAATATACTTGATCCTCCCACATCTTGCCACAGCCCAGAAAGGGCTGTCAGGTAAAATGCAAGGTATCCATTAAACATATCTTTAGTCAAGTATGTCCAGATATTGCATAAGACAGACTTCTACCAAATAAAAGTATATCTTTTCTAGGAACTTCACATTTGACTGTATTTTTGTTTATAAACATGGCAACCTACGTGTGGGTGTATCTCAGCAGTGAACTTGCTTTACCTGGTTGAGGAGTGTAAGAGCTCTAGGGTTCTGGCCAAACTAAGTTACTCTAATTGGGATCCTGAGTCATGGTGAGGGTCCTGCATGACTTTAGTCAAGTTTTAGGCAACTTTGGAAAGATATTAGCAAGCTTCAGGCAAGCAGACATAAATATCTGCTTATGATATTATGTAGATTCGCCAAAAGCAATACAATAGCAAAAATGAAAACAGAGCAGCTAGAACCAGACAAATAAACCATGGCACCTCTTCATTCAGAGGCATCGATCTATAAAGTAAATTCAAAGTTTTTGTTATATGAGTGTGGAGATATACTTTTATGATAGAAAGATTTGCCAGTGGCAATGCAATAGCAAAATGAAAACAGAGTGGCGGGAACTTACAGAAAGCTTGTTACTTCTCTATCCAGGAGTATCAATCTCCAAAGGAAATTTTAATATTCTTTTGTTTTAGGAGGATTTCTGTCTCTGCTACCATAAGGTATTGGAGAAGAACACTTCTAAAAGGACAGACACTAGTTATCCAAATAGAAAACTCAATGTGGCCTTCTAAATAACTGACTTGTGGCATTTAGAGGAAATTGGTTCTGTGGAGGGGGATGAAGGCAAGTGGATTCAGAAGGATGTCCAGTGGTAAAAGCTGAGATCACAGAACAGATTTCACAATCTGGCTTTTAAAAGCACCTCTAAGTTGTAGTTCTCCTTGTTTCAGCTGTCTGTTGCTGTAATGCCCTCTCTCAAAGTAGCTCACAAACAATAATTACCGTTCATTATCGTCCACAATTCTAAAGCTCATTTGGGAGCTTTACTGAAGGTGTTTCTGCTTCTCATGTTTTTGGGCTTGGACTGGAATCAACTGGGACCAAGGTGAACAAATAAGTTGCTCACTCCCATGCTCTGCGTTGGCTGGGGCTCAGCAGGGCCACCAACTAGAAAGCATGCCTGTCCTCTACCCAGCCTCCTCACCTGGTGTGAACTTCTCACAGTACAGTGACTGGGCTCCAAGGAGTGCTCTAATGCTCAGAAGATAATCTCCCTGAAGATCCAGATTTGCATGATATTCAGGGTCTTTTCTACCATACACTATCCATCAAAGCCTGTCAAAAAGCCAGCTCTTATTCAAGTAGGAGAACATGTCTCACTGCTAAATAAGAAGAGTAGGGAAAAGAGTTACTACTGTCTTCAATTATCCACGGATCAACCTGTGACCACAGCTATTTACCTTCCTCCCTCATGTCAAGTACTCTCCTTGATATTCACAAAACTACATACACACACACACACACACACACACACACACACACACAGAATTTTATCCACTTACAACATCAGAAATAAGCTTAAAGTCCAGGATCTCATCTTTCAATTGGATCCAAAGCCATATGGGAGATGTTCTCCCTTGGGGGTGGGCCTTTCAATGGAGTTCTTTATTTGATGGGCTGTGAGTTAAACAGAGGCCATCTAATACATAGTTATGAGAAAGTGTCAATTGATATAGAAACTGAAGTCTGCCCCCAGGTTTATCCCCTGGCGAGGGTTCTCCTCAGATGTCAGCTTCCTTGGCTCAGGCCTCAGTTCTATCCTCTGGGTCATCTCTCCGGTGTAGACTATGCTTTTTGACTATATTCTTGATGCTGTGACATATAGGGCCTTGATCCCGGGGAGACCCTCTCCCAAGGCAAGCTAATTCCAGCTTTGTACCCCAGGGAGTACAAAATTACACACCTGGGATCATAATTTAAATATATAAACCAACCAGCAATCACCTTTCTCAAACTTTCACACACCAAGCCAATATTTTTTCTGCTGCAAATAATCCCAGGGTTATACTACAGATAACTAGGGAGAACAGTGTTCTAAAGCCCAAATTATTGAAATTATCCAGTCTTAAGTGCAATGTACCAACCTTACCTTATCTTATATTTCTATAAAAACCCTGATAAAGACTTTGGGTTGTACTTACTTCTCCTACCCATCTCTGCTTCCTGAATTTCCCAGTGCTTCCTGGTGGCTTCATGGTGTTGCATGACTCCTTTTGCCAGGGTCTGTGAGAATATAATTCATCTTTCATGATAACCATTTCTATATCTTATCCTTCCACACCCAAATAAAACAAATCTGGGGTACATTTGACTATTTATTTTTTCATAATAAATAGCCCAGGGCTGGGGATATAGCTCAGTGGAATAAGCGCCTGCCTGGCAAGCGCAGGGTCCTGAATTTGATCCCCAGTACCGCCAAAAAAAAAAAAAAAAATCAACAACAAAAATAGCCCATATTTTCAGAGGAAGAGCTTTCTTGAGCTACTTCCTGTCTAAAGATTAGGTGCACAGGGGTCACCTTGTTCTCTATTGGTCAGTGTTCAAATCAGGAGGGAGATCCCTTCTGAGTACTATGGAACTCAGAACTTCCTGTAGAAGTTAGATCTTCCATGCTGCGAAGAGAAGGAGATAAAGAAGTAAAGGAAAAGAGTCACAGTCTGGGTGTCCTGGAGCAATGAAGCACACGGACAAGTCCAAGTTTGCTGAGGAAATACCAGAGCAGCCAGGAAGAGGACGGGACGCATAGGTAGGGAAAGCTGCTGCTCTGGTGTGGCTGGTGACCTGGGGAGAGTGTACACAAGGGTCTGACAGCAACCAGTACCGTTGTTGGAAAGCAGAGCTAGCATTTGGAGGAATGGGTAGATACAGAGCCAAGGAGCTTGAGGACCAGAGGGAAGCTGCGGGGCCTTCTGCGTTAGATGCTCCCCACATCTTTGTCCCACTTGCTTTTACATCAGACATTCCATTTTCCTCTAACTTGCTGCAGACTGGGCCTCCCACTGCCTGTGACATGAGCTTTCACTTCTTTCCTTCAGCCTTTGTGCACAGAGTTCAGTCACAGCACCTGAGTCCCTCCCGCTCTAGGCTTTATCCACTCATACTTTGCCACCTGGTCCACATGCAATATTTAGGTAATAGAACTGCACTGGAATTTAAATCCTGAGCTTCACAGAGACCCTTTGTCCCTCTGTCCCTCCCTTTTTTTCTTTTGTTTCTGCCCTCTATTTTTTTCTTTACCTAATTCTGTGCTAGTAGAGGGGCAGATCACAACATGAGTAATTAAGTATAGTTGTCTTTTTGCAGGTCTGTGTCTGCCAAACTTATCCATAGATCTAATGGTAGGGCTTTGAGGTAGCATATGCAGGACTTTGGGAGCTATAAAGGCACCTATCTCATTCTCCTGTAGAGGATATGAGACAGAAATACTCACAAAAGCCATAGGGGAGTTGAAGATAAACCACTGCAAGGAAGCACAGTTGAAATGATATGTGGTAATCCCAGCACTGTTGGAGGCTGAGGCAATAGGATCAGAAGTTCAGCCTAGTCCAGGGGGCAAATAAGCAGTTCAGTGATACCCTTTCCCTACCCCAGCACACCCCAGAGAATAAAAAGGCCAGGAGGTAGCTCAGTGCCATGACCCTCAGTTCAAACACCAGTACTGAAAACAAAAACAAAAACGGAAAGAAACATTGAGGTCAAGTTATAGGAAGCCCTTTTATGCTTGTTTGTGGTCTGGAGCCATTTTCTTGGCCTAATGGAAAGTCATTAAAGAATTTTGAGCTGGGTATGAGGAAAGTTGAATTTAGGTAAGTTTGACAGGTAACGCCACTGGAGCATTAGGAAAGAGGAGTGAGGAGCGCTTGCTGGCCAAGAACCATGTGGGGGCTGAGAAAGGGAAAGTGGAACTGGCGTGAATCAGGCAGTGTGTGGAGCCGTGGTGCACCTGGCATGACTGCAGAGATCTGTGAGCTTTCATGGTCACGGGTATGGGGCCGGTACAGTAGAGCTTCAGGGTTTACTGGCTTCCAAACTCATCAACCCAGTACTCATCATATTTTAAGGAGAAAACCATGCTTCTACTTTCTTTGCTCCCTTTAACGGCAGGTACCTTGTGTGCAGGTGCAGAACCCTACACATCTGTCCTGGTGTCTTCTACTCACAAAAAGGTCAGGAGTGAAACTAGTAAGCCCAGAAGGCTTAGATCAGTGCAATAAGAGCCTACGAATAGCCCAGTAAAATCAGAAAATTCAGGGAACTTTCACAAATTCTTTCTACTGCCGTACTTCTTCTGGGGAAAAATTCAGTTGGTGTTCACCAGTTTGGCACTTGTCACGAGTTCCAGAATGAATCAACCGTGAGTACAGAGGTAGGACTGTGTTTATTCACCCTGCGGGAGTGAGTGGGACCTCAAAATCCTGAGCCAGGGTGCCCGGATGGAAGGGGATCCGCAGGAGTCAGGAGACCCTGTCTGATTAGACAAATCCATTTCATTTAGTCACACAGGGGCAGTAAACTGTTTTCATGGCTGTGTCCCTCTGACAAGTGAAATTTCTCTTGCTACCAGATCAATAGTCACTGAGCTAAAGAATTGTTGGAGGTGATTTTTAACACAGTGGAGTTTATTTCCTGCAAATAATATTTATTTTTGCACCCATTTATTCCCATATACTGGTCAAATGCGTGCTGTGAGTGTACTCATGGGGCTGGTGGGCAGTGTGCTGAAAAGACAGTGGCCCCTAACGAGTCCGTGCAGGGGAGCAGGACAGGTCCTCCTCAGGAGAGTGGGCACGTGGGCGTACCATGTGCCAGGCAGTGAGAACAATGGGGAAAATGTTGTGAGCTTTTCACAGAACTAAATATGTAATAGAATCATACAATGACTCGGTGTTAAAATGATGCTCTTCTCACTTTTCTTTCTTATGAAATGATGGCCAAGTTAGGTAGTAATATTTTTCCTTTCTATTATCTAAATAAGCAATTCCTCCCCTCCCACCTTCTCTCACTTCTTCCATCCTCCCTTTTTTCCTTCCTTCTCTGCTTTTAACATAAAATTCTCTTAGTTGACAAATGAATTACTGATAACTTTATGTTAATGCCTGGGCCCCCTCGCTGGCCTACGACTCTTAGGCAGGTACCACTGCTTGGGGAAGGGCTTTGTATGGGTTCTGTCTTGTTCAGATAAAGGCAGTGGTGGAATGCCCCTCAAATCTGTGCATTACATGAATAAGAAAATGTGTCTAATATGTATGTACTTGCATTAAAATGAAAACCTTCTGAAAATACTGCTAACACTACCAGGAGATGGATTCTAGAAAGAGCCAGCTGCAGAAAGAAAGAAGGCATGGTTAAGCTCACCTCTAGACTTGGGACATCCTGCAAAAGGAGCACTGACAGGTACGAGAGCCCAGAAAAGAGTGTTCAGAACATCAAAGCCATAATTTTAGACAAGAACAAAAGAGAAATACTTAGGCTTATTAGAAAAGAGCAGCCTAAGGATGTTCATAATCCTGTTGTATAATAGAGACTTAAATTTTTTGGAGCTTTTACTGGGGCAGAACTAAGGCTATAACTAAGGAACTCAACTTGCTCTCACTGTCAGAAAATAAAATACCTGCCAGGTAGTAACATTTTCCTCAAATGGACTACATTGTTGCATTGCCTGTGGGATTATTCAGGCACACAAAAACCAGGCTCTTGATGGTTTTCTAGGGCAGACTAAGGGATTAATGGCATCCTGGGATAACCTGGGTTCTTCTCACGGTAATCTTTTCTATGGAAAACCATGGAGACTTCTAGTGTGTGACTTTAAAACCCACGTCTACTTGGATAATCTTCAAAGTATTCAAAAGGGCTGCCATACAATCATTCAGGTTTGGGGGAGATGGAGTGTTGAAAATCATACTAGGAAAAGACCTTTCTTTTCCACTTTGAAAAAATGTTTTTCTTTTCTCTGTTTTTCTCATTGCACTGGGAAAAGAATCACAAATTTGACAAATGAGCAGGTGAGCTGCCTTCAGCATAACACCAAAAGCAGTTTTAACAAAAGTATTATTTCCTATTTAGAAATGTGCCTGGCTTCTGTAAGTCTCTGGGTTTCTTCATGTGAAGTGGCCCCCAGTGGGAGAGTAAACTTCCAGTCACTAGTTCTGCTGGGGGGTGCTCAAAGCTGTGACTGTGTGGGAATTATAGTTTCATAAACGTTAGAAAAGAAAAAACAAGGTTCCATTCACTCCACGCTCATCTGCAGGTGTTATTAGTTTGCTGAGAACTGACATCAGAGATTGGGAAAAAAGTTCTAAGTCTTCAATATAAGAGGCATCAGGGTCTCAAGTAGTTTTAATGAATTTTTAAGAGTCTTAGCTTGCATTTATGATTAGACTTGTCTTTTTCCTTTTTGGGAGAAATACAAATGATTCTTTTAAAAATTTTAGTTTATTAGTACATGCGTATAATACATAGTGTTTATGTTCTTTGTAGGAAGTTGGTATGTGTTCATGACAAATTTTAAATCCATTTTCATCCCCTTCCCCTTCAGAAAGTCCTGGCTTATGCCTATCATTTCAAGAGTATTACTTCTCTTGCCTTCCAGAACATTGTGTTTCTAGTTTAACATTTAGTTCTTTGGAGGCAGCCCATATGTCCATCAATAAGAAAATGGGTAAAGAAAATGCAGTTACACACAATGTATCACAACTCTGCCATGAAGAAAGATAAATTTAAGTCATTTGGGAGAAGATGGACACACCTTGAGACCATCATTTTAAGTGAAATAAGTCAGACACACAAGCTTAAGTATCGCTTTGCTTCTCTTATATGAGAAACACAAAGCAAAACTAAAGAGTAAAATAAAAGATTGATGATAGGAAGTAGGGGATAGATCATCCCCAAAGGGGAAGGGGGTCAAGATATGGACTGAGAGGGGAGCAAGGAAAGGTGTAAGGGATGAAAATTGAATTGGGATGTGTTATGGATGGGTACCAACTTCCCACAAGCAATATAAGCATTATGTGATACAAACACAGAGAAAACAAGGGATCAGGGATGAGTGCAGTGGGGAGGAGGGGAGGAAACAGGGATGCAAAAGAGATTAAAATATGTAATGTACATGAAGCAACTCTCCAGCAGGGATGGGAACTTTATGCTGTATGCACATGTGCTAATAAACTAAAATAAAAACCACTAGACCTCCCCCTGAAAATAAATATGCTAAGCAAAAAATTTGCAAGCAAAATGGATAGACATTTCACAGAAATGCAAATGGGCAATAAATACATGAAGAAATGCTTAACATCACTGGCCTCTAGAGAAATGCAAATTAAAACAACACTGAGATTTCATCTTACCCCAGAAAGAATGGCTCTCATCAAGAAATCAAATAATAACAAATGATGAAGAATGTGTGTGGGGGGGTGGGAATCCTTCTACACTGTTGGTGAGAATGTAAACTAAAACAACCACTGTGGAAATCAGTATGGAGATTCCTCAAAAAACTAAAACTAGAAATTCCACTTGACTCAGCTATTCCCTATTGGGTTAATAACATCCCTTAGCTATTGTGGGCTGATCAGGCCCACAATCTCCCAAACGTGTGTACTGTGAAGGCTAAATTAAAGGAGGTAAATGGAAGGATTTCAGGGTTCCAGGAGAATCAAAGCTTTCCCATAGAATTCAAGATTCTCTCAGGGTTAACATCACAACCTTTTTTGGGTGGCCTATATTTATTCAGTGATCAGAGGAGGGGCGGGGTGTACTCAAGAAGGGCAGAAGCACTCAAGGACCTCTCCAAGTAAGGTATTAAAATTAATCCTCCTAGGAGATGCCTGAGGCTACAGTCTTTATCTAGTTGAGATCAAATCCAGGTGTCCTTGACTATGATCTTGTCTTATCTTTTGAGGCTTTCTGGCTTGATCTGCCATTGCAGGCCTTAGTAGGGATTAGTGACTCACAGAAGTTCACTTGCTATGAGTCTACTGGACATCTCCAGACGAGGAGCCTAGACCTTGTACAGACTCACAAATAAACATGGAAAGCCAGTTGGTTAATTTAAGTACTGCTCAGGGCTGCTTCATAGTGGTCTCTATCAATTTCCCTTCTATATATCTTCCTGAAAGAGTTAAAGACATCATATTGCAGTGATCCATGCATACCCACATGTACAGAAGGACTAATGATCCTTCAAGTACCTAGAGGAAAAAAGGATTATCCAGCAAAGATGGAAATGTTAGGGGTGAAAAGAGGATGGTGTCAAGCAGAAAACCTGCAGTCCATTGGCTCACACACACTGGAGTGAACTGGCTGCTGGTCAGACAGGATGTGACATGAAGTCAGCCAAGTCACCTCCTCCCCATGCCGGAGTTCTTGAGAACATTGGCCTTGGAATGACATTGCTGAATGTCTTAGTCCATTTTCTGCTACTAAAGCAGAGTGTCCCACAGTGACTTATCATGAGCAGAAATTTACTGGCCCAAGGCTGAGAAGCCAGGATTGAGGGACTGCATTGGGAGAGGGTGTTTGTAATCACTTCACTGAAGCTTTTTCATGGTGGAAGGGCGAAGAGATTAGCAAAAGCAAGTGAGAAAGCAAGAGAGAGATGAGGGGTGGGTGACCCCTACCCTATAATACTGAGCCTACTATGCAGTGATGACATAATCCAGTCATGAAGGTGGGGTGAGTACTTGTACCCACAGCTGGAAAAGGGCAGGCAACACATTGGGGATCACAGGCAGTGTGACAGCCAGCCTGTCTGGCTCTATGCCACATGCTGGCTGTCATCCTTTGTAGCGGATGGACAACTGGTGGTCAATTTGTAACACCCACCTGAACTGAATCAATGCAGTGCTGGGTGTGGGACTGTCACCTGAAGATTGTTGCCAACAACATAAAAAAGAAGAACTGGAGAAGAAGAGGAGCTCTTAGGGGCTGTTGGTTCTCCTCGAGGAGCTTGTCATGCTAGCTTTCCTGATACGAACTCAGTTGTGCTCATTGTCGAAGGAGTTGGGGACCTTGTTGTCATGGAGAATGGCTATGCTTTATCAAAAACTGGGTTATATAACCCTAAGTTACTGCAGGCTGATCAGGCCCGCAACCTCCCAAGTAAGTGGATGGTGAAGGCTTAAATAAATGAGACAGTGGTGCTGATTTCAGGGCTCCAAGAGAGACTAACTTTCTTACAGCTTCAATATTCTCTGAGTTAGCCAAAGACTTCTCTAGGGGGCCTGTATTTATTTGGTTTTCAAACAAAGGAAGAGGATACTCAAGAAAATGCAAGAATCTCGCAGGACCTTGGGAGAGTTTTTCCAAGTAGTAAATTATGTCAATCAGGAGAACGACCTTATCTTTAGGTTGGTATTATTGTGGGAGTGTGGAGACCGCAGCTGCCGTCTCCTTGTAGTTAGAGGTTGGAGCCAAATGTCCTCAGCTGCAGTCTTATCTTGTCAGAAAGGTGCCTGAGCTTCAGACAACTCACAAGTAAATGCAGAGAGCCAGTTGGTTAACATTAAATCCTGCTCAGAGCCACTTTGTAGTGGTCCCCAACATGGTTCATTTTGGGGCAGCTCTTTTTACTTTGAGCATCAATTCCTGGCTGCAGAGGGAAAGATGGTGTGCTGTTCAGTCTCCTGGAGAAATTGGTCGCGCTGATACTCCTGATACAAACTTGGCTGTTTTCATCATTGGATGAGCTCAGGACCTCACAGTTGCTGAGGATGACTGTGGTACTCTTTGGGGGAGCTCTGGTTCTTACTTTGAGCATCACTTCCTGGCTCCAGTGCTGATCACTCAGCCTCCTAGGACAGATCCTTCATCCTGCTGGCATAGACTTCCTAGCTTCTACCACTGACCTTGGGGCCTTCTAAGACAGATCCTTGAAATAGGCCTGCACGAGACATTGTCATGGGCTCTTGCCCTCCAGTTGGACTCATGGGGGGGGCATTGTTATGGGGTCTAAATCTTCAGCTGGATTCACGCAGGACATTGCCGTGAGATCCAAGCCCTCAGATGGATTCTTTGGGTCTTTAGTGTGTGGACAGATTTCCTGCACTCTTTTGCACTAGACTCTTTGGGCGATTACTATAAAAACCTATAAATTATATGTCCTGTATTAAATTCTTTTCCTTGTTAACCCTGACTACAACACCCTTGAATACTGACAGTGAACAGGGTATAGTCCTCCTCACAAACGACAAAGCACATATATTTGAAGCACAGACACCTCTTTAATGTCCTTTATTGGCAGTCCTTTTGCCATGTCTCATCGTCTGGGCTGCATTCCTATGACTCTTGAGGAAAAGAATCACAGTTACCACCAGGCCTGGCCAGAACCAGCAAGCCTCCCCAGGGTTCACCCTACAGTGAACACAGACTCAGACATGCCTTCCACAGGCCAGGCGAAATTCTGTGCTTCAGTTTCTCCATGGAAACCGCACCGTCCTCTTGTGCCCAGGATGAGGGGGTTAAGCAAAATCTTACATGGAAATGGCTAAACCTGCAGCAAAGGATGTGACAAGAAAACATCAGTCTCCTCCTTTGTTCCTTCTCAGCAACCTGCTCCTGTACTGGCCATTTGCATGCTGCAGAGCCCAGTAACACTTCCTTCCAGGGTGAGGCCTACAGCAGGAGGCCTGGATACTCCCCTTGGTGCTGCCCCCCAGCTTGTCTCTGGCTATGTGTAGCCCCCTTCTTGGATGGCCCTTCTGCCGCCATGGACCAGAAATGTGGTTTCACTGGGACACAAGAGAATGTGCCTGTCCTTATTATTTAGAGAGCAGGGTGCAAGCACAACAATGCTTCAGATGATACAACCTTTTATTCAGGACAGCAGAGTGGGGCAGGCTGAAGGCAGCTGCATGGGGCAAAGTGATGAAGTGGTCAGAAACAGGAGTGGAGGTGACCTCCCACAGGTCACTGAACTGAGTCACCCGAAAACCCTGATTCCAGGAGTGTTTCAGAAGTGACACACCATAGATGCCCCTAAAAGTCTGTGGTACTGGGCCAGTTGGAAGGTTTCCTCCCCTGTCCTCCCCTGTCTGTCTTTTTCCTGTGCAGGTTCTGCTCCTGCAAGAGAGTGTGCTTTGGCCAGAAGGATCTGGAAGGTAAGTGAGCTCTGCACTGTGGGATCTGGGACTCTGTCCAGGTGAGAGACGCCCCTCACCTGGGGTGAGTGCTGCCCCTCGGGCACAGGCACTTAGGAAATGGCATGAAGGATGAGCCTCTCCCTTCTCAGGCTGGTACTGGAGAAGGTTAGGGAGGCAGAAAATCACAGTCACCAGGAGCCAGGCTTCATTTTCTGCAATGAAATTGGGGAGGATCATCTTCAATCAGTGTCATTTCCAGGAAGAAAAAGAGCCACTTTCTATGTTCACCCTCATTTTGCACAAAAGGAACCTTGATGAGTCTGTCCTTTCCATCCCTCATCCACGCACCACTATCGCCACCTGAAGCCTGTCACTCCCTCCCACCTCATACACTCAAAGTGCAGCCCTGGGCTGGGGGTAGTGGCAGCTGCTGTTCCATGACAGCCCCTTTTCTCCTCATTAGATGGAGCTGTTCTTTTGTCTGGCACCTCTCCCAGGCGTCGAGCTTTGTGTTTCTCCCACCTGCAGCAAGTTGGCCACTGAGGGCATTCTGTGGTACCACAGCCCATAGTCACCAGTGGGGAACCTAGTCCTGGGCCCTGCCCCCGTCTCTGTAGCCACCTCCATGATTGCCTTTTCCCCTCACTTTCCAAGCTGGAGGAATTATCTTCCCAGCCATAAACCTGCACTCCTGTCTAAGATTTCCACCTGGCACTTGGCTATGTCATCATATCAAGGCCACCTCTTGACCTGAGGGCCTGCCCTTGTCACCCACGCCTTCTGGAGTGCCTGTGCTTGCTCTGCTCACTCCAGAGGTGCCTGTGTGTGGTGGCCAGCGTTACTCTGCCAGCCCTTACAGCCTCTGCACTGTTCGTCTTGTGAGAGCTGCCCTCAGGGTCATGAACTCGCTAGCAGCTCTCCTTGTCTACTCCTTTCTTGGCCACCCTCTGGGGGTTTGCCCAGAATCCAGTCTCAGAGCACTAGCAGAAGAGGACACATCAGACACAAGCGTCAGCTGCTCCCACCCCTCCAGTTGCTGCCCCTCTCTGGAGAGAAGGCTTTGAGGCCTGTGCTCCACTGAACACCTCCGGCTCTGCTCTCTGCCTCCGCTCCTCCTCTTCTGCCTGATTGCCACGTGCCCACCTCTGCTTCTTTCAGAAACCCACACAGACTTTCTGTTTTTCTTGTGATCCCCCTATTGTAGTTTTTTTCAAACACCACCCTTTTGTCTTTAATAAGTCACCTTTGGTAAAATACAATTCTTACCTCCTGCCCTCTGACATTTTCAGTCTTCGTGCATCCCTTGCTTTACGGTTTTCTTCAGAGCCTATCATTTGCTAGCATACTCCACATTTTTACTTAACTTTGGTCCATCTGCCCCCAGGTGATTTAAGCACTGCCAGAACAGAGGTCCTCATCTGTTACCCCAGTGCAGAGAGCTCACTGGGCTCATAGTGGGGCCTGAGTAGACCCATATGGGATCAGTGGGCTCTCATCACTGTGGCCAAGATGAGGCCTGGTCATCTCTCCACCTGTGGTCTCAGTTTTGTTCTTCCCTGCGGTGCACATGGCCTTGACAACGGCCTTCTAAGCTGCGCATAGCAGGAGCACCATAGAAGCCTGACCCCTTTCTTTGGGAAACAAATCTACTTCAGCTTTCCCCAGCCCTTATTTATGTCCCAACTGTACCTGGGCTTTTCATCACTATGTGTCACTGACATTAAGGGCTCATTGCGGCACAAATGACCTTGTGCACACCTGTTCCCCATGCGGGGCTGGGCTCCGCTTGCTGATGGGCAGCTCTCACGGTGATGAAGGATGGTCCTGTTGTTACCACGAGTTGTCAGGAACTGTTACTGGCTTGATCAATGCAGGCAACCTTTATTCAAAGAGGGGAGAAAAATCAGTCAAGTCAGTTATTTGACAAGGTGTCCAAGACACAATCAATTATTTGATGGAAATGAAATATTCTATCAGGTAGCTAGGTTGGTTTTGTTTAGATACTTACCCTCCTTCTGAGATACTGTAAAGCAAAAAAAATATGCCTGGTTTTGAACCCCTAGAGAACGAGCCCACACTTACCTCAATTACTGGTCTGCAGGAATTACTATTTGTGAACAGACCTGGGGAGAAAATTCCTACTCACTTTCGTATGTCGGTATTTGTGAGCCTCCATAATCTGAGGCACAGAGGTTGCAGCTACCTTAGAGCTGGGAGTTAATGCTTACAGAGTGGCCACACTCGCTGGGCCCTTTACATGCACTGTGATTTCTCTCTCAGAAGAGCCCCGTGGTGTAGGTTTTATTATCACACTTTCCTGATGAGAAAATGGAGGTGCAGACAGGTTCAGCCACTGTGTAAAGTCACTTGATATGTAGTGGCAGAGGTGAGATTGGTACCAAAGACTATTTGATTCTGAGGTCAAATTCTTTTAGTGTTTTGGTTTAAAGCCTTAGTCTTCATTCTTCTTCTGGGCTAGTTCTGTGGTCAGCTGAATAAGATCCATGTTTATAACGGCCAACGTTCAGAAGGAAAAGATCGACGATTCAGTTCACCCCCCCCCCCGCATGATCTTCTAGCAGGTCTGCTCTCTCATTTTGCACACAAGGGTGCTGGGGGGAATCAACCATTAATACCCAAAGTCAACCATCTTATTTAAGTCTCATCAAGGTGCTAGAAAGACAGAGAGAGAGAGAAATTCACTGAGAAAGGTTTTAAGAAATGAAGGAAATGCATTAACACCCTAAAAATATCATCCCGTTGTTTCAATCCACTTCAACAGTTGTGGCATATGCAGGTGCCAAACTAACTCTAAGATATTGCTCTTGATCTCACGTATCCATCTGCCCCAGTGTTAGTTTTTGTCACCAAGCTTTCTTTCCCTTGGGGTAACAAATTTGTCACAGTCAGCTATTCTGAATTTACTTGAGCAATCCCAGAAGAAACAAGCCATTTCTCTCCCAACATTTTGAAAAAAGTCTAGGAGCTGAGTCTCACTAGATTGACCAGGAATTTCCTTTGCCTAATCCTAAATAATGGCCAAGGTAATTAACGAGCTGGTTGGCCAGACAAGATGGGGTGAGCCTCACTCCAAACTCATGTACTAGGGGCTGGGGAGGTAGCTCAGCTGTAGGGTGCTTGCCTAGGATGTGTGAGGCCCTGAGTTCTATCCCCAGTGCCACATATTAACACCACAAAATTCATGCACAACAAATTGGGGAAATGGAAGAATTCACACAAACAAATCAGGGTATTATGGCCAGAAGAATGGTTACTGGATTTTGGACAGGAAAAAATAGTGTCCACTAAACCAACTGCATTCAGTGTATAATCTTTATATATATATATATATATATATATATATAAGCTACTTTATCTGTACAATAATCCTTTCATGTATCTCACAGTAGTTTTGAAAGATTCAGTGAGACAGTGTTTAAAATTTCAGAGCACAAAGCTTGGTTCATGGTGAGTGCTTTAAATAGATCATCATTACTTTCTCTTATGATGTCTCAGATCGTGTGACTCTTCTGTGTTCTCCATGCAACAGGATCGCTTTATTTTCCTCCTGCTTCTGGTTGCTTATTTAAATGGCTGAGGATTTCTCAGATAATCACTGGAATGTTTGATGGCCAGAAGGTCTGTGGGATGCTGGAACTTTCAGAGAGGCTCTTACAAAAGCTGTCGGCATCCCTCATTTTTTAATGGGGGAACTTGTTTTCTGATTTTGTAGATGCTGTGAAAAGCAGAGGTACCCATCTCATTATCCTATTAATCTTCTAACATCTCACTATTTGTTCCTAATCTCCTTTCCCAAAAGACAAAGAGGGAGGAAACAACCGTGACATACACAACAGATTGTGCTTTGCTACCCAGGGAAGATCTGGGGGTGTATGGCAAAGGGAATAGCTTCATCCATACAAAATACTTATTTCTTAAAATCTAGTCGCTTTAGCAATTAACTGACTGGGGAGTCTCTTTGGAGGGAAGTTATATTAAGCAAACTGTGGAGATAAGCTTCTGGGGACAGCTTTTCTCTCCCTTTTCTTCAAATCTGTTCTGTAAATATTTCAGGATAAATACTGAAAGCTGACTGCCTCCCTGGTGGTGGATATCATTGTTTTAGAAAACAGTTTATAAGCAAGAATCCAAACTGCTTTAGAAGGCCAGCTGATTTTCCACTGATGGAAAATAAAAGTGGCACAGAAAACAAAGGAACACAAGGGAACAGGTGACCATGACAAGGACAATTCAGTCTTCACCTTCTGTTTTCAATGCATTTCTTTGTCTGCATGTAAACTTTTATTTAAGATGGAAAAGATGCATGGCAATCTACTTGTTGAACCATCACCTGTTTTAGAGGATGGGGTTGTATCCATCAACGAAACAGGTAAAGTCTCTACTCTTTGGCACTCACTCCAGTTTGGGAGACCAAAAATTAGGAAATAACCAAGCAAGAGAAATGTCATGCAAGATGGCTAACATGGTTGTACTACTGACTTGTGTCACTTTATTGTAAGGAACAGTTAATGATTGGTTGTTTGATCAATCTTGTATGTCTGTATTTGTTTTCCTGAGCATACACTTTGAAGTTATCAATATGTAATACAACAACCATTGTTAATTCCCTGTCACCTTGTGTGTAATTCAGTTTTGATTGTCTGTTCTTGTGCTACTTTGTGTCTGTTTGTTAATGTCTTCGTTCTTTTACTTTTAAAATTACAAGAATAACTGTGTTATGGTTGATACATTGTGTCAACTTGGGGAGTCTAGAGGTTTAGCTGAGTGACTCAGGAGGAAGCCAGGGTGCTTACTTTGTACACATCCTGAGTCTGTGGAAGAGGAGAGCATGGAGATTGTGTGAGAGGTACACACCCCCTGGGTGGGGGTAGGCTGTTTACAAAGTAAGAGAGAGAAAGAGACTGCTTGCAGCCATTCCTCCCTTTTGCAGTTTGTTTTTGCAGTGCTCTGCTGCCATGAACATTTGCCCTCTGCCGTGTGCCACTCTGGCTCTGAGCCAACCAAGTATGGACTGAGACCTCCACAAACTGTAAGCTAAATAAACCTTTTCTTCTTTCATTTTGGGTGTTGGGTATTTTGTCTCAGCAATGAGAGAAAAGTAACCAAGACAAACTGTAAACCAAATAAGTGAAGTAGGTTTATGGGATAGAGTGTATGGATGGCCAGTGGTTGCATAGGTGAGCTGATGTCTCACTACATCCTATTTACTACATCTTCCAGCTGCTGGAGAGTACAACTCTGGCTGGTAGCTTAAACGAGTCTCCTTTGCAGGAAAGTTGTCCTTGACTATAGGAGATGACTGTGGGATGGTCAGTGAGTGACTGATACACTAGAGAGAAGTCTGGCCCCTTCCTCAAGTTGGACCATCTGTGAGGTGCATTGTGCCCAGAACTTCTCACCACTACCACCACCCAAACCCTGGGTCAATCGAAGGCTGGACATTACCTAAGAGCACATTTAAGATTCTGTACTTGCTCTGTTTTTGTTTTTTTTTCTCCCTCTTCCTTTTGTCTCTATATAATATTTTCCTAAAGCTTCATTTCCAGGTAGCCCAAATCAAGACAGAAGTCAAGGAAAGCATCTTTTAAGTGATAATATATCAGCTGGTAAATGAGTGATAGGAAGTAACCAGGCTTATGATCCTCTGGTAGAATGAGCTTGCCATGCTCAAAGAACCCAAAGAAAGTCTTGGATGCAAGAAATTGAAAAGAAGAAAGATCTAGGCCTAGATCATACAGGTTAAGGACTGGATTTTAGTGGAAATGTATGGAGCTCCTAGAAAGTTTTGAGCAGTTGCATATTCTGACTTATACTTTAAGAGGGTTCTGTTGGACAGTGGATAATCCAGGGGTCAGAATGAAGTGGGGAGATCTGTTAGGAACTTTTGCAAACAATGACCTTGGTTTCCATTAGAGACATTCTTGTGTGCCTGTTATATGCTAGACAGCTTACCTATACTTCTTAAGTTTCATCAGCAACTCCATGAGTTGAGTATCATTTTAACCATTTTAAAAGATGAGGAACCGAGTCATAGTTTTCAAAGCTGTCTAGAGTAAAGTCATGCAACCATAAGTGATATATCTGTGATTTAAACCAAACTATCTGGCTCTAAAACCTGTTTTTCTCATTACACATGCTGGCCTCTTCGTCTCATTTCCTTGTGGGTAGTGTTCTCTGAAAAAGCTCCACCACCTTGACTTCCCGTGTTGGGAGTATCGGAGGTGGTGGGCCGGTTTTGTTCCACTTCTCTGAAGTATCAGGCTGTACAGCCCCTGAAAGACTGGTTGCCATTCTCCAAACACATCTGTTTGTAATTATGAGCCACCCTTAGACTTCCCCTTTTTGTCAACATAATTATTTTCAATCACAGGAACATGGCCCTCACCAGCCCGGGACTCACTCCCCTGCCAACTGCAATAGTTGATTTCCAAAGCCCCTGCCTCTCCAGTCCAAGCATATGGACTCTCTTCTGAGCTCCAAGAATAATAGGATTTGAGCCCAAAATAATGTAAACAGAAATTACTTCTTGCTTTGTCTATGTCAAAGTGGAGTGCAAGAAGTGGTTAAATTACCTAGGGCCAAGACTGGAACTGTAAGGTCACCAAGAAGTTTATGAGCCAGGGAAGAAATTTTAGCAGAGATTTAATTTGGTTGCTTTTTATTTCCCATGAACAGCAATGGTATCCAAAATCTCCTTCCAACATAAATCAGATAGAAAAAGAGAAGCCAATTTGTCTCCAGCGGTCAATTTAGGATCAGGGAAGAAGTGACCTCCAAGAGCTCAAGAACGGTCAAGGCTAGAGCTTTGTACATGCTTGGCAAAGATTCTGTATTAAAGTCCAAACTTTGAAAAAAGGCAGGTTGAAAAGTTTTGTGAAGTTAACATAAGGGTGTGGAATAAGCATGAGATGAGTCTGATATGCACTAGAATATAGAAGAAAAAGAGGAGGAGTGTTAACATTAACTTAGCTTCTCTCTTGCCAGTGATGGGCTAAGGTGTTTGACCTCTGAGATGACATTTAATCCTCATGTAGAACCTCAGGGAGGTCACCTGAGGCTGTACACTTAGTAGGAGGTAGACAGGATTGGAGCGCTGGTCTCTGTGGTTTCAGGGGCTACCTTTTCTTTCCAAGCTGCAGCAATAGCAATGGAAAAGAGAGGAAACAAGGGAGACATAGAGAAAACGAAATTCGAAAGAGATATGTTCTTTGGGCATTCCTCACCTAAAAGATCAAGCAGCTTTTAAACTTGGTGTTGAGGGAATTATTATAGATAATAGAACCCTAAGGCATACTAACTATGGCTGGATGACTGTATGAATGTGTGCACTTGAAATAATGATATATAATTGCTTATCATTCTTTCCATAGCGCGTGGTTCAGTTGCTTTGGAATATTACTCTTTGACCCTAGGTAATCCTAAGAGGCCTTGGGGTCCTGGGGAGCTGGAGCAGCATGTATCAGCAGCATTACACTTCTCTACGAGCCAGAGCCATTTCCACTGCAACGGCCAGAGTTTCCACCTGTCCTGCTAACAGTAGGTTGTTAATTGTCCTAATTCTAATTCAAGACTGTGGATCACCTAAAGGTAAATCCACAGGGAGGGCTGAGCTCCTGATGGGAGTCTTCCCCAGGTATTTCCAGTAACCTACTTGGCCTTTTCATGCTCTGTCCTACATTTTTATCAGGGTTTCTTAAAGTGGTTCTTGCTGTTCTAGCAGGATGTATAAGCACACAGATGACTTGCCAGCTGACTCAGCAGATCCTCTGCCCAGGGATAAGGAGTCGCTCTCGGCTTCCTAAATGGAGTTTCAGTTCCTCTTTGTAATGTCCTATTTGTAGAAACCCTGGGGACATCTTGACTTTAGCACAGGCTCCTCTCTAATTCTCCCTGCCTCTCTTTTTTTTTTTTTTTTATTTTAGAAACATAAAAGTACAAAAACATATTGACAAACAGACACCCATTATCATAGAAAATAGTACAATCACAACTAATCTATAGACAAGGTGATATGGTCTCAACAGTAGTTGTTGCTTTATCCATTGATATCTTCGAATTGTAGATGTATGGTCCCTGCCTCTCTTAAGGTGGTCTCACCTCTATTTAAGAAATCACAACCTATTCCTGATGGCAAGATTCTTCTCCCTCTTCTTTTCTCCCTCTGTCTCTGTCTCTCTCTGTCTCTCTCTGCGTCTGTCTCTGTCTCTCTGTCTCGCTCTCTCTCTCTCTCCTGCCTTTGTTCCTCCCTTCCTTCATCACTTCCTTGCTTACATCCTTCATTCTTTCCTTTCCTCATTCCTGTGTTGCTTCTTTGCTCTTTATATTCCCTCTTTCCCTCCTTCTTTCCATTGTTGAGCTTTCTGTGTTCCTCTATCTGGCTCATCCTTTGCAATTTTTCCCTTGGCCCCCTAGCACTCAGGCTGGCTTTTTTTGAGCATTGCATATCCAGCTACAGTGGATAGATTTTCTCTTTATTCTCTGGAATATCCTTTGAGATTGAGAAATGCAACTGCCAATCTTACCAGGATTCAAAGAGAGTTGTATTCAGAGAGGATAAGTGGAAATATGATCAAGTGAGCACTTTAAAGTCTCAGTAAAATGCATTTTGCTGAATTGACAAGACTGAGAATCCAACTTTAAAAAGGCAGTCTTCTAACCAAAGCGGCATGGTGGTGCTCCCTTGGCTTCCTAGGACCTTCTTCCTGGCCAGTGGGATGTCCATTTGGCTGGTTCAGCTATATAGGATCCTAAAAATTATTTAGGGCATGGCAAATTCGGGGCCAGTTTTCTCATACTCCTTTCATGTGTCTGTAATTAGGATAGCTGTAAATATAATAAAACAACCATCAATTTCTGAACATCATGTCAGGTATTATGGTAAGCATAATGCTTATGAACAACAACCTTAGGAGGTGGCTGTTACTGAAATTCCCACTTATATTGAGAAAAGCAAGGCTTAAGACACATATAGCATTGCCAGGGCTGCTCTACACATAGATTTCACACTGAGGTCAGTATTTTCAGCAGGATGCACCTGTCTCCTGCAAGGCAAAGTGCAGATTGGAGACCCAGGCAGGGGGAGGAAAGGCTCATCACTCTTGGCTCTGGGAAGAAGAGGGCAAAAACACTCATGCATGGGGTGCTACTGTGGCACCAGGCACCACGTGAGGCCACTTTGTGCATCCTTTATAGATCAGCCCTCAGCACAAAAACCCAAACAGTTTACTTGTCTTCATTCAATACAGTTGTCTCTTATCTCTGGGGATGGATGCAGCAGAGGGTCCTAGTGGTTACCTGAAACTGCAGGTAATACCGAGTCCTATATGGACTATGTTTGTTCATTTGCACACATTGCTATGATAAAGTTTAATTTAGAATTTAAGCACAGTAAGAGATTAACAATGGCAAATAACTAGTTGAATAAGTAACATAAAACTGGCCTTGGGTAGTGTCTGCTATAGTTTGGATCTGTAAGGTGCATCAAAGGCCTGTGCGTTAAAGGTTTGGGCACCAGCCTGTGATGCTACTGGCCAAAGTTGAACCTTTGAGAGGTGGGGCCTCGCTGTACAGTGTTGGGAAAACAGATAATCAGGAATGCACCCTTGAAGGAGATGTTGAGACCCTGGCCCTGTCCTGTCTTTCTTTTGGCTTCCTGACCACCATAAAATGCACAGCTTGGCTTTACTACCAACTCCTATCTAACGTGTTACACCTCATCACAGGCCCAAAAAATAGAAACAATGGACAATGTACTGAAATTGTGAGCCAGAACAAACCCTTGATCCTTGGAAGTTATTTATTGCAGGTATTTTATCACAATGATGCAAAGCTGATTAAAGCAATTTCCTGTTATGGGGGACTTTGTTTCATTTTTTTTCAGTGCTGAGTGAACCAAGGGCCTCTTGTGCACTAAACCCCTGTTCTGCCATGGAGCCATATCCTTAGCCTCTGACACAATCTCCTCAATTAACTTCTTTAACTCTGCCAGAAACTCAGAAGCAGCATCTTCTCTGGCAGGCCCAGACTCTCCTAGGATTTTTATGGTTTTAATAGGAACTCTTGCTAAGGTCTTCATGTAATCTTAACGTTAGCTCTCTGGTATAAACACATTGTCAGTTGGAACACGTTTTCTGTTTATATTTTCCACCCACAGATTTAATGCCTTTTTCCATCTTGCATTAACACTTATCACACATTGTAGCCATAACAAGTGTAGTTTGAGGTGTGACAGCAAAACTAACATAAATTTCTTTTTCCTTCTTCATGATTTCATGGATAGAAGATTCCTTCTTGCATAGATCTTAGCAACACAGCATGCTGCAGAGTATTGGTTGTTTATTCTTATAAGAATGCTGCTGGCTGAGAGCTGTGGCTTACTATTGCTGTCTGGTGCCACAAAAGGATCACACCACATATCAATAGTCTTGCTAAAGATCAAACTCCAAAGTTTTAAATACATTTCTGCCAAATATATATCACTTTCACACCATTGCAAAGTAAAAAATCCTAAGTAAAACCATCCTAAGTTAGTGACCACTCATATGTGGAGATATAAGGCTGGCTGCCTCAGGGATATTAACATCTTCATTGTCTTTACTTTGGATTCTAGAATTGGACAATACATGATTCCATAAAATATAAGAAAATAAGTGTTGTGACAGACCAACCACCAGAGGTTAGTTTTATAGACAGACAAAGGTTTACAGAAGCAGAAACAAAAACAGATTGTCACTTGACAATTATTTTTCTTGTAAGGTGGGAAAAGGGAAACAGAATAATAGAAAATCAACTGATTGGTTAACATCTGATCACCTTCTTTATGTCAGGATTAAAGCTGGGGAAGCTTCATCTTCATGTCAGTTGAAATGGGCCTGAATGGAAATTCTCTTGAGTCCTTGGGTAGGACAGATAACAATTTAGCTTTACTTTGGGTAACATAGACTTTTAGCGTAAAGGACTTCATTTTGGTTTTTATTCTAGTCTGTTGGGCTTAGTGTAGGACCTTGGTGCAGAACAATGGCCTCCTATGATGTTTATTTAACAGGGCTGAAATCTAAAGTTTCCATGGGAAGCACCTGGTGAAGAAGAGAGTGGGGGTCATTTTGGGAAGATAGGAGAGCAAATGCTCAAATCCTGGAGGCAAACGGAGAGTGACTCATATTCGGAGTCCGAAGAGAGCAGAAAAGCATAGATGTGTCAGGAGGTCATGGAACCAAGTGAAGCCAAAAAGTTTGAGCAGAAGCAAGCCTCAGTTGAGCCCCATGAGACCACATGGTCATCCCGGACTCTAAACTCCAGCACTCACCTCTTGTTTTATGTGCACTGTTGTCAGGTTAATAATATCTCTTAGTTCTTATGGGCCGATCAGGTCCACAATCTCCCAAAAGAGTGCACGGCAAAGGCTAAATAAAAGAGGCAAATGGAATGATTTCAGGGCTCCAGGAGGATCAAAGCTCTGTCAGAGAATTCGGTGTTCTCTCAGGGCTAAGACCACAGCCTTCTCTGCAGGCCCATATTTATTTAGTTATCAGATGGGAGGGGAGTACTCAAGAAGGGCAGAACCACTCAAGGACTTCTCCAAGTAAATTATGAAATTAATCCACCCAGGAGTGAGATGCCTGAGGCTATACTCTTTATCTAATTGAGGTTGGATCCAGATGTCCTTGGCTGCAATCTTGTCTTATCCTTTGAGACTTTCCTTCTTCATCCACCATTACAGACCTCAACAGGGATCAGTGACTCACAAAGATTCACCTACTATAAATCCACTACCCATCTCCAGACAAGAAGCTTAGGCCTTGTACAAACTTACAAGTAAACATGAAAAGCCAGTTGGTTAAATTAAGCCCTGCTCCAGGCTGCTTTGTAGTGATCTCCATCACACTGTCATTTTACACAAGGTTGTGGGGCTCTGCCCAGTGGTCTACTGGCTACTCCAGGGTTTGGAAGGAGTCTGAAGATTGGTGTGCATGTAGTCAGGCAGGGGCCAGGTTAACAGAAGAGACAAGCGTTGGCTTCTCCATACCTGGACAGGAAGACAGACTGAGCCCACGTAGAGCAGTTTCTTTTTTTTTTTTTGGCGGTACTGGAAATCGAACTCAGGACCCTGTGCTTGCTAGGCAGGTGCTTATTCCACTGAGCTATATCCCCAGCCCAAATAAATACCTGACATAAACAATTTATTTATTTATTTATTTAATTTTTTTTGGCGGTACTGGGGATCGAACTCAGGACCCTGTGCTTGCTAGGCAGGCACTTATTCCACTGAGCTATATCCCCAGCCCAGAGCCCACATAGAGCAGGAGAAGTGTTCCCAGAAGAGACAGAGGCCAGTTGTGGTACGGAGACCAACTTCTCAAGGGCACAGCCTGTGCAAGAATATGGGCAGAATCATAGTTATTTAATGGAGTTTCTTAGAGCCCTCTGCTGAGCAGAGTACTGTGTTCCTGGAACCCTCAGCAGGCTCTCTGCCACAGCTCTTGGGTCCAGTGTGTGCAACAGTATCTCCCACACCCCATCCCCATATGTGGTTCCACACTCTGTGATTTCAGCTAGCCACGGTCAACCTTGATCCAAAACTATTCAATATTATCCTAGAAATAAACAATCCATACATTTTAAAGTGTGTTCCATTCTGAGCAGCATGATGAATTCATCCCAACCAGGACATGAATCATCTCTTTGTTCAGTGGATCCCTACTGGCTGTGCTGTCCCCTCCTGAGACTCTGAGTAGCCTTCTGTGCTATCAGGTGGATTCCTGTAGTCTCATGGTGCTTGTGCTTGGGTGACTCTTACTTGGCCCCAAAGCACAAGTGAAGTAATGAAGGCAATTTAAGATAGCCCTTTGTCATAGTTGTTCTAGTTTGTTATGAATATTTTGTTAGTCTTCACTGTGCTTAATTTATAATTAAACTTTATTGAAAGAATATATGTACAGTACAGAGAACAATAGTGTACACAAGATTCACCATTTTCCATGGATTCAGGAATACACTGGGAGTCCTGGGGTGTACCTTTACTTACAGTTGAGTAGAGACTATTGTCATGTCTTTCCATCAGGTTGAGGACATTCATAGCTTCATGGGGCTTCTTGTGGCACAGAGAATAGGTGAGGAAGAAGTAGAAACTTAAATGGTCACACTGGCCAGTGTATGAGAGCATGAAATTCCATCTGACCCACCCATAGAGTTAAGGTTCTACACACAAAGACCATGCAACACTTACCTGCTACCTCTGCCTTCACTCTCAGGCATCAAGGTCCTCAGTCATTCCAATTTCAGAGCAATGTGCTCCATCAAAGCCAGACTCAGTAAGACTGAGTCCCTACATGAGAATCACTACCCATCCTACACTATCAGGATTCATTTCAAAAGCAGAGAATTTGGATAGTCAGGGACACCTGGACCTGGTGAGATCCCATGGTGCCATCTGAATCCCAGTCATCCTGCAAAGTGACACCATAGCTCTTCTTGCTCTGTTGATCCCTGACATCTTTGGTGAATTACCTGGATCCCATAGCCACCTGTTGCCAGCTATATTCCCTCCTATTCCTCTGGTAGTCAGCAGATATCATCTGGCTACCCTTTCTGTAGCACTCTGGACACCTGATGCCCCCATCTGCCAATTATCTGCTCATGCTCTTCTTGGATGGCCAGTCTGGACCAGATTCCATCTCAGCCTCTTGCCAGGAACACTTGCCTGCCACCTGTTCTCCTCTCTCTGGGACAGATGGCTTGCTCTTGTGTCTACCTCTGCATACTTGTGTTGGCGTCTGACCTCAGCAATCAGGTTTTCCCTAGAGGACAGGAGGCCTGGAAACTCCTCCCTCAGACCACCCAGGCCTTGAGAAAATCTGGCTGAGTTTCAGTCAGCCCAGTCATTTGCAGATGGTGACAAGATTGGTTTTGCTGCCCTAACCCTGAATGGTGGCTTATCCTCAGTAGGTTGTAGACTTGCACTAATCCCTACCACATGTCCATAGTGTAATATATTTGTCCTGCCACATTTATTTCTTTACTCTCTGGCTCATCCCACTTTGGGCGAGGTAAATCCTGCCTAGTCCCTGCCATATTGCTCTTCTTTGGGCAAGTCCTTGTCCTTGTAAATCCAATCTCTGATGAGAGTTTTCTGCCAAACTGATGGACTGACTTGCGCCATCAGTTGCCTCCCTCTGACTCTGAACTTGTTCATCTGTTGTTCTTCCTTGACACCAGCCTCTGTCAGGTCATGATGTTTGGACTATGGTTCCCCCTATGAAGGTACATGCACATCCTCCAGTTAATGGGTTCTCAGACTCTCATTCTGCCTGGAGAGGTAGTATAATACTGAAGTAAGGAATTTGGGTTCAGGGCCAGACTGCCCAGATTCAAATCCTGGATTTTCCTTTTACCATTAAGGTGTGTTTGAGCAAGATAGTTATCTGTTCTGAGCTTCAGTTTTCTCATCTGTTAGTGGAATTGACAACTGCATCTATGCTGGTTGCTATGAAGATTAAAAGGTTAATATGTATGTGCATTTGGAATAGCACCTGACAGATAGTACTCTCTGGACCAGTATTGTTTATTGTTGGCTATCCTTCCCTGCTACTCTGTTGGAAGTGGGTTCTTGCTGAGCTTAGGTTAATTTCAGATCTCTCAGACTTAGAGTGGTTGCAAGATTAGCAAGATCTCTCATGAGTCTCCCTTCATTACCAAGTCACAGAAACTACTGGAATCAGAAAGCGTAAATAAAATGAACTTGCACCTCTTCTTGTTTTGTTTATTTAAGAAACATTTGTAAGCCTTTGCTCTACAAAAGGTGTCGGGCCCAGTGCTTTCCATCTCTTGCCTTACAGCTCCCAGGAGATACACTACTCACATGCAAAGCTAGAACTTCACATCCTGCTATGATAATAAACTCTGCTGTGTGAGTCAGTGAATTCTGTGCAAGATAGAATGGTCTGCACCAGCAGAAGGTGAAATGCTCCTCACATAGCCATCCCTGCTTCCCATTCTTGCTAGCATCACCACACTCAGACTTAGATTGGGGGGAATTTTTAAAATAAGTCCTTGACACAACCACCTCCATGTATGAGTTTCTGTGGGTTTCTGTGGGTTCCAGTCTCCAGGAGGCTCGGACTCATGTCCCATCCCTTCCTCCAACAGAATGCTCACTCACCCTGCTGTGCTGTGTGCTCTGCCCAGTCCCTGCTTGTCTTCAGCCATTTTTAAGTCTGTGTCTCTGAATCCCTCAAGGCAAGGTCCCCATCTGTCTAAATTTTCCATGCTCTTCACCAATCCAGCGCTCTTGATTGCCATAAGGATAAGCAAATACTCTGGGCAACCGAGAGTAGAATTTTGTTCTTCTGGAATGAAATATAAAGCCACAGTCCAATGTATCTTGGGTACTTTGATCATATTTGGGAAAAAAATGTCCGTAATTAAAACTGCCAAATTGCATGCTAGTTCTAAAAAATGGTTTCATTAGTAGTGGGAAAACTATTTAAACACATCAGATTAGACAGTTTTGCTGCTTTTAAGAAAGAAATGAATGTTTAACAGAAAGAACCAAATAAGAGCTTAGAAAATTATCTCAAGCAATGAGTAAAAAAGTTTCTCTGAAGATTCTTATGCCTCCCCTTCCTACTTCTCTTTTAACATAGCGGTCAGATGGTCCTCAGTGATAAGAGTGCTAAAAAGGCTGAGTGGGGGACAAGGATGCCTTTTAGAAAATTTGCTTTTACTAATTTGCAAAAGTTAATTGATTGCTTGATTGATTGGTGGAAGGATTGATGTGCCTGGCTGAGGGTGAAGGACTCTTCAGCATGGCCTGCTGGCCAGGCTAGGCTGGCAAGCATCCATGTGGTACTTAAGTGGATATTAATCTAGACCGTATCTAAACACAGCTGAAGGCTCAGGGACACACTGGCTGTTGTGAGCAGCCCGGGGAGGATAGAGGTGAGTTCTTTTCTAAATGTAGACTCAGTTACAGGCTCACTGGGAATCAAGGTCAAATTGTTTCACCTCACTTGGTCTTGTTAACTCAGATGGAAAATTGGTTGGAAGCAGATCATATACATGGGGAAGGGCTCCAGCTTCCCAGGGCAGCTTTTATAGGGCTGTGTGGAGTTTCTGAGTGACAGACATTCTGGGTGGCTGTGAGACTAGGAATAAGGAAGGGGTCAGGATCTCTGGGGAGGTAGGAGTCTCTCTCACCATCGGCAGGAACTAGGCTGCAAACTCTTTCATTTCTCTGCATCCCGTGCTTAGGAGAAGCCCTTGCCTCCTCTCAGACTCACAGTGAGGATTGTTGCCCAAATTTGGCTTAGGCCCGAGTGGGATACAGGCAGTGGACTGAGCATTTTGGCCATGAGCAGAGCTCTTGGGATGAAGGCCACTCAGCGTGGCCCTGGCTGATGAAAGCACAAGGAAGGGCCACACTTGCTCCTCCTGTCTCACCACTCGGCTCCAGCTTGAAACCCTGTCTCCGGCCTTTGCTGGAGAAGCTCTGGACGTCTTGTGATTCTGTCCTTGCACCGCTGAGCCACTTCCTACTCTGAGTTTTACCCAGTCGCCCCTCCCCCCCATCAATTCTGTCCAACTCTGTTCTACAGATCAACTCTGAGGAAAGTGACTGTCAAGACTTCCTTGGGAGGCAAATGCATGGATGCATAGTTTCCTAAGGTGAATTTATTGAATCTCTTTCTGTGCCGATAGTGATGAAAGAGACCAAGCTAGGTTTTCTTGCTGTCTGCACCTCTGGTCAAGCATAAACTCCAAAAAGAGAGATAAATAGATGTTCTCCGCTCACCATATAAAATGAAAATTTTCTGCTGGGTACCTAGCACTGGACAGGAAACCATTGATCATTCTGAACAAACATCCTTCAATAAATCTTTATCTCTCCCCAAAATAATTGGGAGGATGGTAGCTTTTGAGTTTACTGTCTTTCAGCAGTTACTTTCCTCTCTTTCTTCTGGGTATATTTGTTTTCAAAGCCAAAATGTACAACGTGGCACCATCCATCAAGGTGAAGGAAGTCCAAATGATTTCCTTTTTCAGCTCTGGTGTGTCAAGCTTGAGGATTCTCTTAATCTTCTGACTTTGTAAGGTGCTTGACATTTTCCATCAGAGGTGGGCATATCCTCTTGCCTCTTTCCTCTTAAAGGAGGTGCCTACACTACTAATCCTATTGACATGTTAGGATTTAGAACATTTTTGCCATTCAGTTTTTCATTTTGCATGGAACCCATCATATGCTTATCATTATGCTGTGGTGTCAGTTGTGAAAGTAAATCTGATAATCTACTTTAACGTGTACCTGTGGAGATCTACCCAAGTGAAATTCCCTAGGGTCCCATCTTCCTGGTCAGCATTTCTGAGACTATGTAGCTAAAAGCAAATGACATCATTTTGGTTTCCACATTCTTAACTAAATCTGTGCCTTTTTAACTTCTAAAATGCATTCAAGTACTTAAACTTAGTATTTTTGATTTTCTGAAGTCTAAATTAGCTATGCAGTTGGTACATCACTATCTTAAACTTCATATTCATTTTCTTAACATCTATGTTCTAATAATGTAGAACTTTTAATAAAACCTTCCTGCTACAGTAATGCAAATCACAAAAGCCCTGAAAGGCCCCTGAATCAAAGCTGCTCATGCCCAGTGGAGGTAGTTACTTGGTATTTGCACAATAACCTTTAAATAGAAGAGTGTGTTCTTAAACACATTGGGCCTCCGCAAGGGGCCCACCCACATAATTAAGAGGCTCAGCCTCTGTGTTGCACTGTTATATATGAACATAATAGAGTTTTCACTGTGGCCCAAACAAATGCTGATGCTTACAAGGCAATTTTGCCAGGATTTCTTGAGTTTAAAGGTTACCAACACAATGCAGAGGGCTCTTTTCTGTAAGTGGATAAAATGCTAAGGAAGACACAGGCAGAGGGAGATGTTGGATTTCACTATGAAGGTTGTCCAAATAAACTTGGAAATAATAATTTAGGGATGATGGACCATGTTGCTTTTAATGTGGAGAAATCTGGAAAGCTTGTGTTTAGCAAAGTGAACAGTACCAATCTCACCATCATGGCCACCATGTTCTTTCTGGTGCATGCCCTGTGTGGGACAGAATGTCGCTCTTACTGTAGTCCTTCACAGTTGTGTATCCTGGATTTAAGGGAGCAAAGGCAGATTGAGAGATATTCTATAAATACCCAGCTTGACACTTGAAAAATGTCAAAGTCATGAAAGAGGAAGAAAAGAAGAGAAACTGAGGAGGCTGCAAGAAAGACATAGCCCTGAGTTAAAGTCCAGATTAGCAAAAGGAAATATATGAATTAAAGTTATAAATACAATAATCTATCTACTGTATAAATTTGCCTTCCATATCTGTGTGTATTATCTCCTAACAATGGTATTCTCTTGTATAATTATCACACAATAATCAATGTTAGAGAATTTAACACTGATAAAAATAAAAACATGACCACTCACCCATATTTATATTTTGCCACTTGTCCCAAGGATGCCCTTTCTAGCAAGGGTCTGCAAACATCACCCCACTCACCATCTGCTCTCATAAGCAAAGTTGCGCTGGAACAAAACCATGCCCATTTGTTTACATGTTGACTGGGTCTGCTTCCCCACTACAGCCCCGGAGTGGGGAAATTGCAGCAGAGACCGTATGGCCTGTAACGTCTAAAATGTTTACTATCTGGCACTTGATAGAAAGGGTTCGCCAACCTCTGCTTTTGCACTATTTCACTCCAACCCCATCCAGATATATACTTTACACTCAGCTATCAGGTCCTTTGATTCTCCTTGATCAGGATCTGTTCTTTAGCATTTCTATGTGTTTCTTGACACTGGTAATTTTGAAGAACTGAGGCCAATTATTTTGTAGAATTTTGTTCACCTTAGGTTTGTCTGCTTTTTCCTCATAACTTGATGTAAACTATGCATTCTCTGTAGGGCACGACTGCAGAGAGGCTGCCTTCTTGCCTGGGCACCATCTCTGGAGGAACGTGCTAGGATTTTTGTACCCAAAATTAGGACGTTAATGTTGGTCATTTGGCTGGGGTGGTTCCCCCTAGAAGAAAACAGATTTGTTTTTCTCTCAAGGACATTATGGGTGTGATTATCAATTTTCAAATATAGGCTGTGTATTAATTATTAAATCTACCCAATATTAAATTTCCACTACTTGCATTGTTAGTTCCCTGTCACCTTGTCTGTAACTCAGTTTTTATTGTACTACTCTCATGCTACTTTGTGTCTGTCTGTTAATATGTGTTCATTCTTTTACTTTTAAAATAAAATAAAATAAAATAAATTTCTACTACTTGATCATTGTGGTATGGTTATATGTAGGGATATCTTTGTTCTTGGGAACCTTGTGCTAAAATATTTAGGGATGAAGTGTTATTATAATTATCACTTATTGTCAAATGATTCAATCTGTGTACACATACAGAAAGAAAGAAACGTACAAGACATTCTCATTTGGCCAATTTACATAAACTTTGTGGATGTCCATTGTGCTATTCTAAAAGTTCAACATTTTTGTGTGGGTTTAACTTTCTCTAAATAGTAGTTTAAAATATTAATGAGCCTACATCACCTGGTATTCCAGATGGAGTGGAAGGGACAGAAGAATTGCAAATCAGAGAGGCTGCGCATAGGGATAGTTGCCCCTTTGAACTGCAAGGAACATTTTAGTCATTATGGAGAGTGATGGAGGAGTTTGTAGAGGAAAGAAATTTAGTCATTTCCATGTTCCCGGCCATGGCATTCACTCACTGACTGCACAGAATTGATTTTTATTTAATTGAATTGAATGCCTCAGTAGAGTTTTTAATTTCCCTATGAAAGCTACAACTTCCAAATCACTTAGAAGAGAGAGAGAGAGAGAGAGAGAGAGAGAAAGAGAGAGAACCAAATTAAGTCTAAAGATTTGAGCTATAAAAGATAAAGCAGATTATTAAGTTTGATGTCTCATATAAGGTTAAAATACAAAAGCCAACTAGAATATAAAGTATTTGCAAACAGGGCTGAGACAAACTCAAAAACTGCAGATGGGAAGGACAGCAAGAGATCAGACAAATGAAAATGCAAAAAGCAGAAGCAGAAAAATGAATGACAGATGAGAGAGAAGATGGGATAAAGGTATAAAATACAATGAATTCTTTGTTCCTCTTACCTTCCTTCCTTCTTTCCTTCTTTGTTTTTTACTTTCTTTCTCTCTTGATTGCTTCCTTCTTTCTTCCTGCTGAAGCATGAACCAAGGGCCTCAGGTTTGCTTACCACACACTCTACCAATGAGCTGAGCGTGCAAGCTTTACTTTAAAAGGATTAATCTACAATTAAGATATAATGTACATGAACTGGATAATAAGTCACTGAGTAAAGCACAGAAAGAAACTATTAAGAAGAATCTATCCAAGGGATAATTGATAATTATAGGAATTATTCAAAACATAAATTTCAGTCTTTGACACATTGAGAAAACAGCTATCTAAAAAAATTTTACATATCACTTAATTAGGGCTGGAGGTACAGCTCAGTGGGCTAAGTGCTTGCCGCTGAGCACTAGGGCCCTGAGTTCGATCCCCGGTCCCGGAAAAAAAAAAAAAAAAAAAGGAACCATCGGATGGTTCCTTCATATCACTTAATTAGCTAGTGTATCACTAATACACACATATCAAATATATTTCTGATGTCAATGGAATATTCACACAGATGCATTAAAAAGAGAGAATCTCATTCAATCCAAGACTAGAAATTCTACAATTCTCAAATGATTTATTACCATGCAAATAAACCAAATACCTAATACTGAACAATATCGTTTGATAAATACTCATTTTTGTTACTGTCTTTGATTGTCTGACCAATATTACATTCTTATGTCTGGTGGACTGAGCAACTTTGTTGAAGATAACAGTATGTAATGTAGCAACCATTGTTAATTCCTATCATTTTAGTTTGAGGTCATGTATCATATTTGTTGTTTTTGTTTTGTTTTGATTTTGTCTTCATTGTTGTTTTGTTAGGTTTTCAATTTTTAAAATAAAGATATCCATTTGATAATCACAATTACAAAATAATTAAAATATTTTAAACTATACAATAGAAAATTAAACAAAAAGCTCCATATATTTATTTTTTAAAGTTTTAATTTTGATGGAAGCAATATTGGAGAAAAGTTACCATCAGAAGGTTTTTAGAAAATTACTTAGTGCTAAGGATTGAACCCAAGGCTTTCACACTGAGCTTCATCCCTAGCTCCCATCCCTTTCTTTCAAGACAGAAACTCACTAAGTTGCCCAGGCTGGGTTTGAATTCAGGATCTTGTTGACCTCAGAGTTCTGGGATTACAGGCATCTGTCATCACTCCTGGCTCTGAATGCCACTTTTAAAGGGAAGACGAGACAGACTCGTGCTACCGAAAGGGAAGTGCTGAGGATGTCAGACCTGGCCCGAAGGAAGTCACACAGGGGCCATCATCACTGGCAATGAAAGCTGACTTTGATGAGCTCTGTGCCTGGGCTGTGGGCAGGACCGAAAGGAGGAAACTTCAGGAGCCCAGATCTGAGCTGTTGGTAACAGCCAGACACGTGGGGGAAATGGTGAGGAAGGCAGGCAGCTAAAGAAGAGATCTGAGCCTTAAGTAGCTCTATGCGAAGATGTCTAATTTCCTCCCCTTGCTGTTTCAGACACATTATCCATCATCCCACGATTACAGTTAGCCCGGAAAGAGCTTTGGAGACATCCTTCCTTGGCTACCAACTCACTTTGTCTATACCACTCATCTAATCCACAAGCAATAGCAGCTACCTTTACCTTCAGAATGTGCCTGGTGTCCAGCCACTCACAGCCCACATGATGACCATGCTTATCCCATATCCCAGCTGCTCCCCTCTTTCCCACCCTTGCCCCTTTCAGGCATGCTTGCTTTTCATGTAGCAACCTACAAAATGTTTATGAAAACCTAAGCTGAGTCATGTCACTTCTCTGTGTAAAATTCCCCAATCATTTCTCATTGTAGGAAGGGCAAAATTCAGTCTCCTTACTTCAGCCATAGGAGTCCTATGGTCCTCCCCTCTGACTTTGCCTCACCACACTCACTCCCCAGCTCCCTCCTCCAGCCACACTTGCTCTTTGGTATTCCTGATTTCTGCTTGCACAGCTTCCCCACAAGAAGGCTCTGGCTCGCTCGCCTCCTGATGAGAAACACCTCATCAGGCATCTGTGATACCCCTTTCCTCCCCTTCTGCAGGTATCTGATAGCAGGGAGCTTCCTGGGGCCTTACGTGAACTTGGTGTGTGTAGGTGCTCTCCACGAGAGCAGTGATCTCTCATTCCAGTGCCTCCCACGTATCCTAACCTAAAGTAATTCTCAAGGGTAGTCATGGGTTGGATGCAGTTCGTAAGAACACTCCAGGAGTCAGAAACCACAGAGGCACAGAGGAAGCAAAGATGGGTCAAGAAAATGACAGAGACTGGAGGAGGAGATGGGATGTGAAAGACCGTGACTGAGAACAGCCAGGCTTGGGGCCAGCTCCGTGGATGTTGGTCTCATGTTACATGTCATCTGATTAACGTCCACCACTCTATGACAAGGACGTGGAGTCTTCATCCTGAAGGAGAGGAGACAGGGAGTAACGGTAGTTCCCTTAAGAGGTTGACGGGGTCAGTTGTGCATTTTAGGGAAATGCTCAACATTGGCAGGAAAGCGGGTGAGACGGTGCAGGAATATTCCCTGTGGGGAAAGGCCCGAGCTTGCACTCAAGCCATATATCAGTGGGGAAGGAGATAGAGAGACAGCTTTTAGAGATGTAGGACGTACATTCATAGAAGTCATTAATACAAAGCCGTAAATCAGGCACACTCTTGGGAGGCAGAATATTCCCAGAAAACACCTCACCTTATCTGCCAGAGTGGTTTCCTTTTATGCTGTTTGATGAAAGCAATTAGAGATATCTTCAGAGCATCATCTTCATCACAAACGAGGTTGTCATTTTGCACACTCAGGAGAAACAGATGAGACTTTAACTACTCTCAGTCCTGCACTCAGGAGGCAGCTTGTTATGTGTGATGAGTGACAAAACACTCTAAGTCAGGGTCCTGCCTCTCACAGTCCAGGAGCCTGAGCCACAGAAAAAAGTAGATACTTGGAACTTATTGAATGATAGCACTCACTTGTGGCATGCTACCAGTTTTATTAAAACTTTAGCCTCACATTTCTAAAACCTAAACGTGTTGTCAGACAGAATAAATCTCTTCTCTGTGCCTGCAGTGTGACCATCATTTTTGACACTATTGACACTTATGTGCAGCAAAAGCCCTGGTCACCAGGGATTCTATTTAACTCCAAATCTAGCACTGCCTAGCTTGACTGTATAGCCAAAGGAAGTGTGTAAGTCAGAGGATCTTTGGCTCTCACATGGGAAGCCAAGGTCTGGGACATCTGTGGCTGGAGCCACCACCACATGCAGGAGAAACATTGCCACATTTGAGAAGAATTTTTTTCGGGCATCTGTAGTTGATCCTGGGGAATAGTTAAAGTTGACATACAACCACAAAACAGTAATAACAAAAATAAAACGGTATTCAGATGAACTCAGCAGTGAAAAAAGAAACAGTTATGACAGAATCTGAGAAACCCAAAGTTCACAGAGAACTGGGTCAGGTACTATGTGTCCAGCTGAAATAATTCCGTCTCCTCACCCCCTGAGTTGGTGTTGAACAAGCTTATAGGAGGTAACAGGGAAGGGGGTCCACTACCTCTGTGTCTCTGTTGTGAATTATGTTGGTGAGAGATCAGGCCTCCAAAACTTTAGGTAGAGCAGAGCAGACATCAGAAAACAAGTCAACATCAGTAGATTGGGTCCTACATCAGGGAACCCTCAGCAGGAAGGCATCTGACGGTGACATGTAGGGACCAGCAACCTGTTTCCACTGTGAGGAACTTCTTGTCACCATGTGTTCATGGCACAAGAAGCCCTCCCTGAGCATTCACTGCTGGGCTAGAAATGTGGGACACAGAGAGTCTCCTGCTTCTGCCTTCACTCCCACAATCTAGAACACACTGGGATCCAGTTCTAGTAGCAGCACCCCAGGCAATGCCATGAGTCATGCCAAAGACCCTTTACAAAGTTTTGTAGCCCTCTGCTGAAAGCTGCTTTCTGTTTTGATATAAGAAACAGCCATGATCAGCAACAGGGTGGTGTGATGCTATTCTGATCTGCTGTGGGAGCTCAGGCTACTGCTCATATATGCTTGATTCTTTTTCTTTAGAATTTCCAGGTCATAATAAAGCATTGCATATCCACAGACCAGCAAGGAGAATTAATTAAGAGAAGCCTTTTAATGTAGAAAGCAGCTTACTGAGATAATAGAAAGGGCTTTGGTAAGACTTGGCTTAATTGGAATTTCAAGCAATTCCTTGCTTGTTGTATCAGGGATTTTTACTGTTATAGACAGGATGAGCAAGCTGTTTAAAGAGCTTACTGGCAGAACTGGACTCAGAGGTTTCCGAAGAGATGGATTTGGCGCAAACAATCAGCACTGCCCGGGAAAAGAGCAAGAAAGGGTATAAACGTGTTCTCCTGACACCGCATCTTGTTGCTGCATGGACATACTAGTCTTGTAAACCTCTGTCAGCCCAGATAACCCAGAAGCTAGACAATGAAGCAGAGGATCAGGTTCCAGCATTCCAAACTTATTGCCTGTTTCTAGGTACAAGTATGGGAGGAGTGAAAGAAGGACCAAGTACAGAGCGTGGACTTAAGCATTTGCAATCCATGGGTTCATGCTCTGATTTTATCCTGTGTTTCTGCATAAGTTTCAGCTAATCGTGGCCACCTCACAGGAGCAGGGTCCACATTACCTGTCAATGGAACTTGCAAAGTTCATGGTGCTCTTCTACAATGTGCAACATTCTCTGTGCAGGGCATATCAGTGGGCAAGCATTGGATACAACCTTGGAGAAGCTTATAGTGGGACAGAGATGACAGATAAATCATTGACTGAGATTAACTCTTCCATTTGGATCATGGCAAATGAAGGGAGCAACTGGAAGACAGCCTACTGAAGCGAATGCTTTCCAAGCACGTGAGAGGGCTGCAGAGGAGAAGAATGTAGCTGTAACTTTATGAGGCTGCATAAGGGTGAGCAGAGGCACAAGAAGATGTCTGAAGATTTATTAAGGTTCGTTGTCTCACTACCCACAGTGTAGCTCCAGGGCTGTTTCCTTGGGTTCAAATGCTATTCCTCATAAACACCCGTGCTTGCAATTCAATGGGACCATCTGAAGGGCTGTCTGTCTGAAAATTAGCTTGATTCACATCAGAATTACCAATGATTACCAATGATTAGTTGATTACATCTTGACTTGAGCTTCAATTGCTATAAAGTGCTATAAGTCACCCTAAAATATATTCTGCTGAAGGCTGAATCTATTTGCTTCTTGTGGTCTCATTGCCTTTGGGGCCAAATTCTCCTAGCATACCCTTTGATGGATTTGGGGTACACATTTGTGTTCTTTTCTTGTGAGGCTTGGTCTGCCCACCAGGTGAAGGACTGCAAAAAGCAATTTCTTCTTTCCAAGATAAGGCCCAGGGCTCTTTCAGAGGTAGCAGTTTCTCCAGTAAAAATACTGTTTCTGCTCTTATAATAACAAAGAGGATGAAACTGAATCCAGGGCATTGTCCTAAAGCTTTTTCCAGTGTAGCAGATACAAATGGCTTTGAAAATAAGCAGCCTTAAATAAAACCCTAAGGCAAAGAAAGATCCAGAAAAATATGCATTTGCTGGAATAAAAATCTTCTAAATATAGCAGCATAAATGTTCCCCAGTGCAACAGAAAATTTCAAGATGAGCTTCTCAGATGGTTGAATTATAGCATTTTATATGAAGGAAAATAAGTGCATAATTATTGCTCACAATGTATGTTGTATACGTGCTTAATATAAATCAATTACTGGTAGAAGTTTTTGGTCTGTCCTCTGATTTTATCAGCATACCAGACCTGAAACACGTGTTTTTAAAATTCCCATTAACAGAAGAGGCTACCCAGACTGAGAGAAGGCAAACAGTTTCCTCAGGTTCATACAACCATCAAGAGTGATGATTCAAGTAAGGAACATAAGATTTTTTCCTGCAGTTATCATATAGGACCTTTTATGCCACAGATTGGAGTCCTGTCTTGCTTTCATTTGACAATTACTTAGAGGAGTTTTCTGGTGGTCTCACCCTAAAACTTCTACCAAACCCCTGCCTCAGCTGCAGGCACCTCCAAAGGTCTTCTGGCCCCAAGCCAGGGGTTCCAAAATGTCAGTGCACCTCAGTTTCCTGCAGAGCTGGATAAACAAACAGCTCTGGACTCCACTATAGATTTAATAGGTCTGGAAGAGGCTAGAGAATTTCCAATTTTCCACTGACATATATTTTGCATAGTATAATAGTTTCAATGACATATACTTTACAATTGTATAGGTCAAGGATTTAAACTATGCAATTCAATAGAAACTTCACCTACACATATAACTATCGACACAGTCTAGTTCTGGAGTATTTCTACTACCATACAAAGATAATTTATCCTGATAGTCCAGATTCTACATAAAGGCCCTGGCAATCTTTAATCACTCTCAGCCCCATAGATTTGATCCTCTGAAATTATACAATACATGGTCTATATAGCATGCTCTGCTTCAGGTCTGTCCAGGTTGTCACATGTATTAGTACTTCTTTCATATTTACTGCTGAGTAGTGTATCATTCATCACATACACCACAATTTATGTACCTAGTCCCTGAAATTTGCATTCCTGTCAAATTCCTAGATGAAGCTAAAACTACTGTTTTGGTGACCACAGTTTGGGAATACTTTGTGAGAACAACACTTCTCAAACCTGAACTGACAAACATAGTTCTCAACCTTGGCTGCCCATTTGAAGCTACAGAGGAGATTTTATAAAATACAGTGCCTGGGGCTCTTGCATATTTTGATTTAAATAGTTTGGGGTAGGATCTGGAACAGGCACGCAATAGAACTGCCCAGGTAACGGCAGTAGGGTGGAAGCTCAGAGTCATCAGCAGCTGCAGGGCTTACCTGAAAGCCTGCTGGACTCTGAACCACAGGACCCACCTTAGACTTGCTGAATCAAGGTCCCCAGGGGATTCCTAGGCACAAAGAGGTTTGAGAAGTGCTGTTCCATATAGAGCATGATGGTGAGGAGCAGAAAAAATAACTAAGAGCAAATTTCACTTTCAAACTGAATTGTAATGAGATCCAAGAAATGGCTGTTGATGAACAGGTGGTCCCTCTAGCCTGAACTGCTTAGATTAGCTCTGCATTGATCAAACCATGGGATAATTGCTGGCCTTGCTCCCATTGCCTGCGGCTGCAGATGAGCATGAGAAAGGGAGCTGGGTTAAACTGCCTGCTCTAAATGGACCTCATCCCCTTTCAAGGAAGGGTAGATGGGACATACTAATGAGTTTTATTCGGACCCATCCTAATGAGGATGTACTGGGATTCATCTGACAATTTTTTTGGTCTGAATTATCAAAGCAGCTTGGATTCCATGAGACCACAATATCTTGATTGGATTAATTAATCAAGTTGAATTATTTTGGTGAATTTAGTTCTGGGCCTGGGTAGAAGAGTACAGTATAAGAGCGTGAAGATCAACAACTATGACCCCTTTCAGCCTGAAGAAGCCAGAGCGGTCATCGCCTGTTACTCCCTCACGGCAGTTCAGGTTACTTCTTCAGAGGGAGGAGTGTTATAGGCAGCTGAGTTAGATAGAAATATTATAGGCAATCAGACAGGGCTGGACCCTCAAAGGAGCCAATATAAAAGATAAGATACTTGTGGGCCAGGCCTTAAGACAAAAGAGGCTAAACAAATGCACCCACATACCTCCCTAGGTGTAAACGTCAGGCATTGATGTTCTAAATAAGGAACAACCACCTTCTAAATCCAGAAAGAGTCACTAGCCCAACCTCCCACAGGAAAAGCCCCACTCTGCATTCATGCCCACCTGCTACCTGACTCGCTTCCCCATTTGATCCCAATTTACTCAGTCTTACCTGGACAATTATACCTGTAGTCTTATTGGCTGACCATAGTTTTCTCCATTTCCCCTACCTTGGACCTGCCTCACCTCATGGTTTTTCTCTATGAAAGTCCCTAGAAAAGACAGTTGGGGGGGGGTAACCCACTCGGGCACCCCTTCTGTCCCTCTCTTGGACAGAAGCTTTCTTTCTCTTTTTTTTTTTTTTTTTTTTTTTTTTTT
>PVLD010012931.1:0-58112 GCA_004027595.1 Dinomys branickii | reverse complement strand
CGATCTCTGTCGGGAGTCGCTGGGGGGCTGCGCCGGCTCGGGGGGGCGGGAGGGATCGAGGGGTCCGCGCTCTCAGGGCGCTAGGACCCAGCAAATTCCTCTCTCCTCTTCCGGCGGCTTTTGGGGCCCTCCGCGCGGCTCGCCCGACACGCGCGAAACGTGGGACCGCCGGGCGTCTCCGCCGCCACCAAGCCGATCTGTGTACACTTTTAAATATGCTTCCTTCATTGCTATTCTACTTCAGATAAACAAAGGAAAACCTATTCTGATTCTTCTAACAAATACCATTGAGTGTTTTCTGGGTGTCAGGGTCAAAAGTGTTTGTTAAACATTGGAACAAGCAAAAGGAATGTTTTCTCACCCCTCAGTAGGGTTTTCAGATTCACCTAGCGATAGGGATAATCGGTATGATGCAGAAGAGGACTTTTGCTTTATCGCACAAATGTGACTTTTCAAAAAATGCTTGACCCTGTGCTACTTAATATACACAGAAAGAAAAGACACAATCAAAACTATACTAATTATTAATATGAGCTAACTTGACTAGTTAATTCATAGTACCTTGTTTTAAAACAAACATGTATAACAAAATACAAAGCATATAGGAATAATTTACCTCAAAATATTTTTTCCTAGAAAACTAAAGTTATATCAGTAAAAACTAACATCTTCACGTTTTCCAGTGTGTCTTTAACAGTACTTTGTGTGTGAGTTCTTCTACTAGATTACTGAATACTATGCTGATGGTTTCATTGAACTGTATACACACTAAATTGCATGACATGACAAATAATCTAGTAATTCAATTAGAATCCAAGAAAACAGGTAAGTTCCTATGACCCTAAGCTTCTGAGGAGTTTCTCAGAGGCAAAGATGATATGAACTGAAGAGACTCAAGACTGAAAATAAGAAAATACAGAAAGGCCTTACATTTTCTCATAAGTAGATTTCTAGGGAGTTGAATAATTTAGTCTATTCTAGGTCAAAGCCATCTTAAATGAAGTTCAAAATTAAAGATAATATGTGATTTGAAATAAGTACACTGAGTCAAGGAAACCTACTTGGAAATAGCAAATAATCCATATATAGAACAGAGGTGGTAACACTTGTAGTTTGAGGTTGACTGGGAATAAGGATAGGATTCTAAGCGCAATCACAATGAGGGTGAGAGTGCATGATGTAAAAAGCATTTAAGGACTAGAAAGGGCAGAGTGGCTATTAACAGTGGCAAGGCCAAGAAGAACATTTTGTTGTTTTGCATTCTCAGGGATGGTTGCATGCCCACTTACACACAAAATGTTAAAATCTAATTATTTAGCAGAGAAATTAAACAAGTAAAAGAAGATAAACATTAGCACCATGTCATCACTGGCTTTAACCACTGAAAAAAATCTAATGTTCAAGTAATACAATATGTTTAGCCCTTTCAGTTCTGCAAACTATCCATACTGTACGGAGATCCAAAATGGCAGATTAATAAAGATCGTGTGGTTCTATTCTCTAGTAAGGTTTAGGATGAAAATGGAAAGATCTTAACTTTTTGGTTTTCTCTTTCATCGGCTGAAAGTTCTCAGCTGGTGGAACATCACGAACAGGACACCACGCCAAACCAAGAGAGCAAGGGGAGAAAAGCAAACACGGCATAAGAAGGACGGCAACCTGCAGTTTGCTATGCGAGGGAAGCTCAGCTACGCCGAATTCCCTAAACAGCAATCATATTATGGTCACGCAACCCAAGGGTCAAAGCCCACTTTCAGAATTTACTGTGATATGACCTTGCGGAGGTTATTTGATTCTCTGCATCTCTACTCATTTACATGAAAACAAGATTAACAAAATTGGTTGTTATCATTGATGAAAAGAAAAATGCACATGAAAATTTTTGCTTTCATACCAAAGGACCAACAATAAACAAATCTGCTCTTCTCTGTGTATTTCTCTTTGTATTTCGACATGGTTATGGTAATCCAAAGTACCAGAGTAATTTTGCATATTTCAAGCAAAATACGTATTTTAACAATTTCATGTATTCCTTATACAGCATATTGTGACAATTTTTAAGTTTTCTAGTGTGTTTTTAATAGTACTTTTCTGTGTGAGTTCTTTTCTTAGATTACCAAACTACTATGCCTATGGTTTCATTGAATTAGCTTTAAAGATCTTTCTGCTAATATATTTAGGATTATAGTTTGTTTTAATGATATATGCCTGTAAGGGTACTTAAATTTTCAATTGTACTTCTTATTTATTTATTCAAAACAAAATACTTTCCCCAAAGTACGTCCCTCAAGCAAAAAACGTTTAGAGCACGTTAAATAAAAATATTTGTCCTGCAGTCTACAAATTAAAAATAAATGAATATAAAACTTACTGATTTTTTAAAGAATCCATTCATACTCAGTGTTAGGATCTGATTTTCTCTTATCAAGTAAAACCACTAATTTTCACTATTACATGTAGCCACTTATAATTACCATCATGATAAAATTAAGATTCAAATAATAACCATAGTAATTTCTAGTTAACCTCACATAAGTAGAGATGGTGCTGGTAGCTTAGCCAATACCAATAGTCATATGAAGCCAAGAGTTTTCTACAAGAATGGATGTTAGGAATTGATTTGGGTACACAATTAACATTCTTTGATATAATTGTTTAGAATCATTGGTAAAAAGAATATATTAAATATGCCCACTAAAACAACAAATATGATGCTTAAATTTTCTAGGAAAGCTTATGTAAATTTTGATAAAAATGAAGGGTCATTCTCTTTAATTTAGAGTTCAAATACAAAGGTATGTTTACTGTTTAGGCAGCTTTCTGGAATGACATTAATCTGATATTTTCACCTATTACAAAGGTTATTGCATTTTTTCAAGTGGTAAAGTTAAAATAATAATCATATCAACAAAATTCATTTCAACTGCTTTTATTTAAAAATGTCAATTAGATGTCATTACACTTTATATATGAACTGTTCTCTGATTTGGGAGAACATATATACTCAAATGTCATATGTTACCTCTTGTATCATTGAAAAAAACAGAATAACCTAGAAAATATTTTCATGTTACAGGCTTTAATAAAGGAGCTCTGTGAAGAGTAAATTTTCAGATCTCTTTGACTTATTAGCTTAAACACTATAACTTGGTGACCTAATTGCTGCCAGCATAAATTGTACATGTAAACCAAAATAAAAAGCCTGATGAAATATTAACAATTATTTTTACAAAACAAGAATAACCATAACTCTGAAGCATGACTTACATATTACATAAGAAGAAATGTAGAGCTCATGCTCAGCAAATTTATAAACAATAGTAACTGAAATTGAGCAATATATTAAATTAATAATGAAGTAAGCATGACAAAATATATTTTAAAAGTGAATATATATTTTAATTAGTGTACAAATTAATATAATTTTTCAAGTGAATTGTCAAAGGAAGAAATTATGCATTATCTTTAGCAGTCTAGAGAATGCAAGGTCACAAACTTGAGCCAGGACTGTAATCAGTTCATTGATGCCATTTCAATGGTTTATCAAACATTTTGACACAAAAAAGCACTGATAGTTGGTGATATTTAACTGTTCACTTAAATTAACTCAGTGAATTGCTTACAAGCGAAGGCTTCTAAAATAGCTAATTGAAAGTCTCAGAGGCTAGATAGCTATAATGCTTTAAAGAAAAAAGCCTTGTGCTTTAAAGAAAGCACACAGCCACGTACCCATAACCTTGACCTCCGTTGTGTTCCTAAGACCATGCAAACATAGAAGTTGTAGACATGGAAGTGATCTTAAAGGCCTGAATAACTTTCTGCTGTGACTGATTTTTTTCTCTGATTTTTAAAAATGAAGACTGGCAAACATATAGAGTTCTACCATTTTAGATAACCAACCTAAGAGAAAAACTCAACTTTCATTTGTAATCCTACAGGAAAACTATTGTTATCTCCCCACCACAAAAAAAGAAAAATACATTGAAGGCTCAGGTATCTCTCAGTTGAATGTGGGTTTGTGTTTGTTTTCATCTAAACTATAAGAGGTGATTAAGCTGAAGAATTGTCCAACTCAGTTGGAAAATTTTATTCACTAGTAAGCCATCAAATTTAGCGGACAAGAATTTAGGCAAATCTGTCTGAAATACAATGAAAGTTAAATTTGTATACTTGACTCTAGCTAAAACTGTACTCATTAAAATATGCACTGTTTGTAATAAATAAATAAATGAGGCTAATTAAACACGAGAGTCTCAGGATCTCTGTGCCAGCTGTTAGTTACTGCTTGAGGAATTAGCATGACTACATACTAGATTTCATTTTGCAGAAGTAGAATTTGAGTAGTGCTTTCTTCCTAAAACAGCACTCTTAATCATATTTTTATAGAAAAATCATCTTTTCATTGAAGAAAGCTATACTATAATGCTTTTTATTTTCAATTTATTGTCATACAATCTGTCAGAAGTCACTGCTAACAGATAGTTTCAGCTGATCTACTTTACAATGTGAATGAGCACACAGGCCACCTAAATCTCTCTAATAACATACACACATCTATTTAGCTTCTTCCCATAACAAGTAGAAAAAATACAAGGTGGATCTCAAAGAGTGCTTCATGACCCAAGCAGTTCGGTTTGTGTGTTGGAACTGTACCCCTCGTTTCAAGCCTTATCTCTTAACTAAGCCAGAATAAGAGAAATACAAAAATTTATTGACTAGGGTGAATATCCTACATTCCTCTGTTCCCTGTTTCGCACGAATACCACAGATCTTGGAAGGCAGCTATGCTCACCACTATACCACCAACGCAGGCAAATACCGCAGATCTTGATGTCGTTGGTAAATACTGATAAAGGCCAGGTCTCAGAGTCTGGGTCTCTGAGTCTGATTTGAAAGCCCAGTTCTTCACATATTTTAGATGATGAGGTTGCCAGATAGTGTATGACAACAAACTTCTCTGTGGAATGCAGAGATTAAAAGTTAATTTATTAACATCATATCTTACCAACCCTAAAATTCACTAGGTCCATTACTGGCAATTGTGTAGCCATATTAGAAGTAATATGTCATTTACCCTTGAAAAATAAGAAAAGAGGGGCTGGGGATATAGCTCAGTAGAATAAGCACTTGCCTAGCAAGCGCAGGGTCCTGAGTTCGATCCCCAGTACCGCAAAAAAAAAAAAAAAAGAAAAATAAGAAAAGAGTTTGCCTTTTGATTTAAGGGCTATAGAAAATGAACTTTTCACTTTGAGTTTTAAGGGGCCTTATATCATGCCTTTACAATAAAGTTTATACTCAATTTTGTGTCTCAACCATTTCCATACTTTTGGTAATTGATACTTGAGGGAAAGAAAAGAAACATAGCAATAAAATTCTCATGTTGGATAGATTTAAATGTCTTACTACAAATGAAGGAAAATTTAATTAATGGCCATGGTTACATAAGAACTGCCCTAAGATGACTGATACCAGAAATAAAATTACAAGACAGCTTTATGACAGGATTTGAAAACTCTTGAAATAAATACTGAAATTTTATTAGATTAACAAATAGCTATTTAAAACATTTTACTCTGCTTTAGTAAATACAAACGCATTTTAGAATTAATTTCATAAATAGCTCAGGGCTGGGGATATAGCTCAGTGGAATAAGTGCTTGCCTAGTAAGTGCAGGGTCCTGAGTTCGATCCCCAGTACCGCAAAAAAAAAAAAAAAAAAAAAAAAAAATATATATATATATATATATATATAAAAATAGCTCAATAGCACATTTGCGTTCGCAGTCATAAAATAGTTTATTTTCTTCTGTTTTATAGAAATTTTAGATTATATTTCCTTGTGTCCCAAAGAACTCTACATATTTCTCTGTGTCATCACTTTTTACCCTATAATTCAACTGCTTGTCACAGAATAACAGGCAGCAGCCTCTGGCACCTAGCACGAATGCATGCCAAACAGATCTTCACGGCCACTCAAATAACACACCAGTGGGCCTAACAATAGCAAAACACATTTACTTTTATGACCAGGCTTTCCAGGAAAAAGGAAACGTGGGATATCACCTCCAGTTTATCTTTTGCATTACAGTTAAATGCCTTTGGTTGAATAAATTTATTTTTTTTAATTTTATTTTTAAAAAATAAAAGTACAAAAACATACGAACAAACAGACACCAGTTAGCATAAAAAATAGTACAGTCACAACTAATCTACAGACAAGGTGACATGGTCTCAACAGTGGTTATTGCTTTATCCATTGATATCTTCAAAGTGTAAATATATCAATATGCAAAGCAGCAACTATTGGTGGTTTTTTGTTTTTGTTTTGTTGTTGTTGTTGTTTGCCTGTTTTGTTTATTGTCTTTGGATTTTTGGTTTTTGTATTTTTTCTGTTGTTGAGAAGATTAATTGTATGACTAAATTTGCATGTCTGTATATGGGTTCATATACTTACATATATGGTTGAATAAATTTAAATCGAAAGCATAAATGTAGCTCCAAGAGAATCTGAGGTTGTATACCCACACAGCTCTGCATATGCATAAATGGTGTTATTCTTTCCTTTTCAGTACAGGGAGACAAAACAAGGAGTCATAATACCCCTGAGCAACACGTTTCCATGTTTGATGCACTATACTATGTACACTGTGGGAGTTGCCCTGCTCCCCAGCATCCCACAGCCCTGTGAAAGAATTACCATCGTCTACAGAGGAAGAAACTGGGGCTCACTTGGGGGGCTTGTCCAAGATCAGAGGACTAGCAAACCCTATTTCACTGGGTTCTAACACTCTTCTAAGCATATCACATCTGAACTCTGTATTAAATATGCTATTCTTGCCTAAAATAAGTTTTGCATTATATTTGTAATAGGATCTAAAAAATGTAGTTTTATAATGAATATAGCCATAAATAAATATCTCAAAAATGTACTCAAATTTTTGTAGAAAGAGGAAAATTAGGCAAAAAAAGTAACCCATATGTGGATACAAAAGAAAAAAAAAAACAAAATTGGATACAAGAGAAAAATCACATCTAACAATTTAAATACAGATAGTCTAGTTAGGTTTATTGATTGACATTATCTAATTCTTTGTTTCATATAAACAAATGATTACTCAAATATGAGAGATATTTAGTAACATTCTTGAGATTCCAGAACAAATATTTGGCATTACTGAGTCTAATTGCAAAGCTTATTCACTTATAGTAGATATTCTGTAGATAGTCTGATCTCTTATAAATACATTTTAAGGAGATTATATTATAAAATTTAAATGAAATTTTAGATTTTCATAATGTGTTATTCCATGATGTATATACTTCCTAGCCCAAATAAAATTTTCTTACAAAATCATTATGTTTGGATTATGAAAGAAATATTTACCATCTGTTTTGGCTCACATAGTGTCCCCTGAAATTCTTGTGCATGTGGAAGCTCAAAATGTAACATAACTTGGAAATTTGACCATAGTGGGAGTGATGTTAACAGAATAGGATGAAGTGTGCCAGGGGATGGGACCTAGTTCAGTGACTGGTACACTTCCAAGAAGGGCAAATTTGGGGCACACATACATTCACAGAAGAAATCTGGGTGCTCAAAACGCTATACTATGACTCAATGTAAAATGTGAAAAGTGAATGAGATAAAACCCACACATTATTTTTGCAGAGATCTGCATTTGAATTAGTTTCCTAAGAATCTACTTTTCAAATATAAGGAATTTAGCAGGTTGCAGTAAAACTATTTTTAATGTGTACAATTGTGCTGCGCCATTGTAAGTCTGGTGAAAATTTGGGAGCTCAATAGGACGACAGTAACTGGTCAAGATAAATGGTTTTCAAGAAAAGCTGATTTACCAGGAAAGCAGAAGGTATAAACAGGAGAAGGCCATGTGGAAGAGACACAATGATTCAAATGATGCATCTACAAAACATCAAGGCTGCTGCCTCCACCGCGAGGTAAAAGCATGAAAGAATCTTTCCATAGCATTTTCAGAAAGAGCGTTGCAGGAACAGTACACTGATTTCATAGTATTTAGTCCTTGGTATTGTAAAAGAATAAATTTCTCTTGCTTTAAACCATCTAATAGGTGAGAGTTTGTTGGTAGGAAACGATAGTGTTTAAAGATAAATTATATACATGGAGAGATCATAGATATGTAAATATGTATAAAGTTAAAAATAAATGTATACGTATTGGAAAAGTAATACGTGAAAATAAAAAGTATTGCTAGATTTTTGTGGTAGAAGCATGTTGTTATTACTGTGTTGAATACTTCATTTTTCCATAAAATTTATTTTAATCAGCTTTTATTATAGAAAGCTATAGAAATATTAGTATCAATTTGGAGGACATTAACATTTATTTAAAAACTGCATGAAAATGTTCAAGTAATTTGTATATTACAATCTTGTTTTGGATTTAATCAGTAGTAGGTCTTAACTTTTTGTGTCATTGATTCTTATAAACATATTTCCCCCAGTAAACACTATTAATTCTTTAATTCTTAAAATATAGTTGTGAATGAGAAGTAGATCTTGAAATAAAATCTAGAAAGACTTGCTGAATCTAAAAATAAGATTGTAGGATTAAAGGAAACTTTTCCCTGATTTCTCATGTAAATGTTTCTTTCTGATTTTAAAAGTCAGAAATCGAAAAGAATAGAAGATTTTAAAGTCCTTTAACCATGTAAGTGTCAGCATAAAACACTGTCTTTTGTGAAATGAAAAATTTAGTAGGTAATTAATCATGCCGATAGTTTTAGAATAGATATTCATATTTAATGTGTAATTTAAATGAAAACTACCACATTACAGAAATAACACATGAAAACTCTGGCTTATGAGCATTTAGGGAAAACTAAAGGATAGCAATAACTATAAAACTTCCAGAAAAGATCGTTTCAAAGGTTTTTTCCTCTAGAGTTAGGGAATGTCTGCTATTCCAGTTCTCCTTCTTTTCATCTGGGAAAAAGTAGTTCTAGGAAATGAGAGGTGTGGTATGGTTTACATCTAGATGATCCCCAAACCTCATGCATTTCCGGGTAGGGCATCTGGGAGGTGACTGGATCATGGGAGTGTGATACTGGATTGGTTCACTGATGGGTTTATACCTAGGTGTGAAGCCAGGTGGTAAAGCTGATGGGGAGAGGTGGGTCACTGTGGGTGTAGTGGGGAGGGAATGTGTATATATCCACTGATGGCTCAGTGCTTCTTGCCTGCCTTGCCGTAAAGTCTCAGCCTGGATGTAAGGCAAAATAAACCTTTCCTTCATTTAAATTGTGGGTGTCAGGCATTTTAACTCAGCGCCGGGAAGGTAACTAAACAATGAAGGTAGGATATCAAAAGTTGGGAGAGCATGACTATAATATTAGTGAACCTTCTGTGGATTAATATGAGAATTAGTTACAGGAATTTCTAGTCAATAGTGAATGTAACAAAAGGAGAAGTAATATAAAACAATTGAAAATCATGAGCTATTGCATAACTTTTTGTTCATGGTGTTTTTTAATACATACAATTTTAAATAGTCCTCCCCCTCTCTATCATCAGGCATTTATTGAAAAATTGGAAATACAGGAAAATCATGTCCTTTGCACTCACAGGTTCATCATTCTCAGCTACTTTTGCATATATTTCTAAAAGAAAAAAATAATTATTCTACATAACCATAACACAAACATTCACATCAGAACCTGACCTTGATAGGTCATTACCATCTGATGTTGCAACTCTATTTAGAGCTTGCCAATGCCCCCAGAATGTTTGGCCCACTACAGAGTTACATGGTACGTTCACTTGTAATATCTCTCTGATACCATTTAGTTTGTAACAATTTCTTGAATTTCATGTATTTGACACATAGTCCAGAACAGCTGTTTTTAAAATGGTTTCAACTTAGGTTCGTGCCAGGTAAATGTTAGGGGTTTATTTAGAACTCCATCTTTGACAAGAATGTGCAGGGAGGGACGCTGTGTTCTCCTCACCACCCTATCACATGGGAGTGTATCGTCATTTATCCCATTAATGATAAAGTTTTATAGCTTGTTGTAAATATATCTTCCCACTTTTCCTACTGTATAGTACCTCGTTCCCACTGGAATTATTGGTATTCTGTAAAAACATACCGGGAAACTATATAAACATCCTATTCCTCATCAAATGTTGTAATTTATTACAAATTTGTTATCACGTGCTTTGGATTACGCTTCTGTGATTACTTTTTTGATTCTCATATTATCTCAGACTCAGCCGCTGAGAGCTCCTCCGCACTCCCTGTTGTGTTCCTTTGCAGCTCTTCATTGCTCTTTAAGCACTTTCCTTAACAATGCCACAGATTGTTCCTTCTGCATTTTGTATGTTCCCTTTCTGAGCTGTGAAACTAGCTATCTTTGGTGTAGTAGAAAGTAATATTTTTAAATAAATATCCTAACATCATATAAAATGTATTGCTTTGTCCCTTAAAACTATGTTGAATAGAGTTGAGAAATATATGATTGTTTATGTAGCATATTATAAGTACATATAAAATCATATACCTATCAACTATCTTGCTCCCATTGTTCTCACTGTATTTAAAAAATCATGACTTCACACTAAAACCACTAATTCTAACATAGCTTAAGCCAATTACTCACTTCTCGTATTTGTAAGTACTATCCATGTCAGTGAGAAACATAGATTCTACTGTATTTTATATACTGACTTAAATTAATCTTCACAGCTATGCTTTTCTCCATGTAGTGTTGACAGTTACATTTCCCTTCTCAAGCTCTGACCCTCTATTTCAAGACCCTGAAGAGTTAAGAAAGCCCTTTACTGGGCTACATTCTGAAAGCACACACGGACATGTTCCTCCATAAGACATATACTTCAGTGAAGGATAAATTGTTTATGGAAATAATCTATTACATCTATAAAATTTTAGACTGTAATTTCATTGAAATCTTTCCCTCCTAGGAACAGAGCACACATATACTCACTTGTAAACAAAAATATATGTACAAGGATTTTGGTATAGTTAAAATTACCAATTGTATAATTGCCCTTGTTGGAAAAGGAACACACACACATACACACACGTACACACACATACACACAAACACACACACACACATACACACGCAATCTTAACTGTGAGCACCACTAACATAAAGGTACAGAAAACCATTTGAGATGTGTTTAAAGAACTAGATTAACTATAAAAATGACAACAGAAAACAAATCAAAATGAAGTTGTAGGTGAATAGAGATGGAAATTGAACACAAAAAACTGAAAATACAGTTTTCAGGAAAACATTCTCAAAACAGCTAAAATTTTGACAGACACATAAAGCACCTTTGTGTGCATTAGGCAGATTGAAGCCCTTACTGCTTGGCTTCGGTTCTCCAACTTTGGCTGTTAACACCTTCCTTCTGGCAGACCAGCATCTACTCTGGCCCGCCCCCAACGTCCCTACTAGCCAAAACCCTAGGACTGTTTTTCAGTTTGGCAGAATCTTTTACCATGGTGTTGGAACAGGACTTATTTGCTCCACCTGAAAACGTTGAGCAGCCTAAAACACTTCCTTTCTGTGATATAAACAGATAAAAGCATTTCTAAGAAGATGTACCTATCTAGTCATTCTTTAGATAAGCCAGAGGTGAAAAGGGCAATATTGAATGACATTTCTCAGACTATCTTTGCAAAATAACAAACTTTTTCCATCTCTAAACCCTGAAATGGGCTCAAGGACAGAGGCAGAATTAAGGGTGGCTACATCGGTCGCTTTCATGTCAGTGGAACAAAATACTCAATACCTGACACCTAAACGAGGAGAACTTCAGTATGGCTCATGATTTCCGAGGATCCAGTCCATGCATGTTGGCGTCAGTCCAAGGCAGAGGCAGCGGGGCTGAAGGGCATGTTAGTAGGAAGCTGCTCAAGTCACAGCAGGCAGGTGAATGTGCATGAGGTGGGAGCAGCAGAGACAGAGAGACACAGAGAGACAGAGAGAAGACAATGACAAGAATATACCTTTCGAGATAGTGCCCGCAGCAGCAAACCTCCTCCAATCAGGTTCCACCTCCTCCCAGCACAGTCAGCTGTGCACGCATCAACACAGGATTAACCCACTGTTGAGTACCGGCCCTCCCCTGATCCAATCACTTCCCCAAAGCCCCACCTCTGAATACACGCTACTTTAGGGGAAGTTATTTTTTTTTTAATCTAAACAACATAGAGGCTTAACTCTGCCATCTGACTGGCTTGTTCTACTAGGATTCTATAGTGGTTTACCGCATGCACTGTGTTTGGTAATATCTTAATCAAAGTGGGTAAATAAATAAAATAAAAGAATATTCATTCATTAAAATATACTGTACATAATATCCCCCCTGGCTTTTTCTTTGACATTTATTTTTAATTACTATGTTAGTCTTGAGTACTAAGAGTGTGGTAATTTGCGGAAACATCCTAGAAAGTTGGTGTTACCTGGATGTCACGTTCCATTGAAATATTTCCTGATTTAAACTTTAAAATGCACAGGCCAGTGATGTAGCTCAGTGGCACAGTGACTGCCTGGCAAGTGCAAGGTCCTGAGTTTGATTCCTGGTACAAAACAAAAAGGCTTTAAGATGTATAATGGCAGGTTTTTGCCCGCCATGCAATGAACTGTTTTTTCTCTGCCATGCTTGGTGCCCACTCTTGGAACCAGCTGACTAAGAAGTGAAATGCTAGAAATTATAAGCTAATATTAACCATATATATATGAGACAGACAGATACAGAGACAGAGAGCGAGAACATGAATATGAAATCTTATCCAGATTCAAAACATAAAGATTTTATTCTTATTGGTAATGCTCTCCTCCATTCCCTTATATCTCTATAACTGAACAAATTTATATTTAAATCTCTGCTTTCATCCCTTGGAAAAATTTTAACCTCATCAGTTCAGGGAAACTTCCTTAATTTAAAGGTTTATTCTTTCTATTCAAGGAAATGACCACACCCCTAGGGGCTTCTATAGCGTGAAGACCAACTGGTGGTTTTGAGGGTGGAAATGCCCATCTTTACCCATCACTGTCATCAGACTAAGGCCCACTTCCGTAAAGCACAGTTAGCTAAGAACTCCTTCAGTTAAACCTCAGTGAATTGTATTGAGAAGAAATCCTGCAAATGTGGTTCTCTACAAACCTTTTTATTTTCTCCTGTGGATATTTGTACATCGATTTCTGCACTGCCTTTGGAAGCTCACAGTTCTACTTCATGTCTTCCTACTTCCGCAGTGTGGGTGAATGTGACTGTGAGACCACACAGTGAATCTTCTGACTTCTCACTCTTCCTGCCTCAGTTGAGCTGAAAGCCTACTTTCAAACACAGTTGTGATGACTTTACTTTCTGTTCAACAATCTTCACATGCTCTCTTATATCAACTAAAACTCGGATGTCTAAGGCCATGAATCACCTCTAACCATTTTTAGAGTTTAACCCCACACTCGTAGAAGATGTAACTGTATTAGACAAATTTCCACTTACCTCACTGAGGTCAGTTTTCTTAAGGAACCAATCCAAATTTTACCTTTTCTGCTTTACCTATTAATTTCCATTTGTTATTCTGAAGTCTGTATACGTGTAAAGGAATTTTTTATTGCCCTTGAGTAATATAAATTCTGTTAAAATGTCTTGATTTCTTTTCTTTGAGTAATTCCCCACAACTTTTATTTTTAAACGCTCATGTGAGGTTAACATTCTCCAATTCCTCTCTAGTGTTCGGAAATCTCTCTCTCCACTCCACTGCCTCAGTGCATAATGGGAGCTGCTCAGCCCTGTGTTCAACTCCATCAAGAAACTGAGGGCTGCAGATTGCACGATTACAAATGGAAGCATCCAGGAAGTCAAACACAGTTGAAAGTCTCTTCTAGTGAGAGAAACTTGCATTCTAAGAGTTGACTAAACATCATATCAATGTGGGGAACCTTGTGAAATATTTTTCTCCCAGAGAAAGCTTAATGATTAAGTACTTTACACTTCAGAACTGCACCACCGCACACGTTGGAACCAAGCCAGAGAAATCGTAGCCAGATCTTTGGTTTAACCTTGCTATACTCTCAGAGAGAGGTCATTAGACAAGCTGAACACTTCCCCAAGTCTGTCTGGGTCAGCAGTGCTGATGGCTGGTAAATCCAGCAAGCACAGAATACATGGCAAAATTCTATTCCCAGAGACTTTTTACTCTTCTTTATTTTCATTGATTTGTACTTGTACAATAAAATCTGTTTTTTTACTTCTCATCAAATAAAGCCTTAAAGTTTATATGAATATAGTTCAGACCCCTTCACAAACCATCAGATACTTAAAAGTGACATTTTCCTTAGATTACATGTTTCATAACGGAAGGATAGTAACCTGCACATACTATAGTGCAGACAAGAAGATTAAAAATTGCTTGAATTTAATCTCTCATTTATTGGGAAAAAAGTAAAGAATTTTTTGTCTCACAAATGGAATTGGGAATATTTTTAAAGCATAGCTTTTCAGACTTATATATAGACACAAGAATAAATGCTAACCTCTGGCCCTGAATCAAGGCCAGCAGTTTTCTGAAGCTGTTGCTTTCAAGCAGGAGCCTAAAGTGGTATCTTTCTATGGTCTGTTGGCCATTTCAGAACTTTAGAAATGTAATGGTCAATTCATTAGAAAGGAACAAATAACTAAATAAATTTTACGAGAGGACTTCAAGATGGTGACCAAGTAGGCAGCAGAGAGAGAACCTCCCAGAGGGATGCCACTCAGACAAAGGAATATAGGAATATAGCAACATGTGAAGGACAGAAAGGAAAGAGCTTCAGCTTCGGAGACCCACGCTCACGGAAGCCTCCCGACTGGGCCAGGGGAGAGCGGAGTTCCGAGAGCTGGTCCAGAGCTGGAGAGGAGGGCGCAGCCAGGAAAAGAAGCAATGGTGGTCCGGAGCAGTTGTCGAACCCAGAGTGAGGATGAGAAGTTACGACAGCCACTAGCGCAGAGTCCCCACCCCGCGGCAACCTTCCTAATCAGCGCCTGGAGAGAATCAATGTAACTAGTACACAGCCCACCACGCCCGGCTCTGCGCCTGCCTCGAGGCGATGGCCCCCTGCCTCTCAGCTGGGTGAGCAGCTACCGGCGGACAGCAGTGTGGAACCTCAGCGGCGAGCCGCGGCGGGTCCCAGGAATCCGGCCCAGGAGCGGATGAGGGCTCCAGCACCGCAACAGGAGGGAGATGCAGATGGAGGTGGATCGCGTGGCTCCGTGCCCTTCTCACTCCATCAGGCTTAGGAAGCACGAGCTGGGTTGCCGGGACTCAGCTCCCACCCTGAACTCTCTCTGGGAGCACCTTGAGTCTCGGCGGCTTGAGCAAGCACCGCCTGTTCCTGGCAACAATGGGAAGTTCGTCCAGTGCCCAGCTGCAAGGGGTGGGGAACGGTAATACTGGAGATCAGGAGGAGGGAGGAGGAGAAGAAAGGGCCTCCGGCATCGAGGCAACAGTACAGAGCCAAACGGGTCACCGAGGGTGCCCGGATGGGGGTGCGTGCCCTGGGGCTGCTCCGCTGTTGGCCCCGCGGCTGCTCCGCTGTGGGTCCCACTGAGGGCACCCCACGGACTGGACCTGCCCCCACCTATAGCATGGCAACGGGGCAGAGCCAGGCAGTCCGCTGTTGAGTATAAGTGCTTTTCCACCTCCGACCATGGCAGTTTATGTACACCCATGTACGTTATAGTATAGTCTGAGGCAGCAATATCTCTTCCCAAGGCGAGAGTCCAGGGGTATAGATAAACCCAGGAGTACATTTATTATCACAGGGAAGATGACTGATTGAGTGGTAGGACAACGGAGATGAGGGAGGAGAAAAACTGAATGATCACATGGGCCATCATCTGTGTAACTGAGTAACAAATGTGAAGGTAACACTATGTAGGACAGCATCCAGAGCTAATTCCCTTCTATGTTCTCTATAATTTTGTACTTCCTCGATCGTTTTTGTATTAACAGAAGTGAAGACAACTTTATATTATACAGCATCCAGTGCAAATTCCCTACTATCTTCTCTACAATTTGGTATTTCCTTCAATGTTTATGTGATAACTAATGTGAAGATAACATTATGTAATACAACATCCAGTGCTAATTTCCTACTATATTCTGTATAATTTTGTATTTTCAGTATTGTTTATGGTTTATTCTGGTTCATATGTCTCCATTCTTTTGTCTTTAAAATAAAAATTAAAAAAAAGAATAAATGCTAACCTAAGAGAAAAAAGTAAAAAAAAAAAAATAGATATAACCATGAAAGGGATTAGAACAAACTTTGTTGCATGCTTCTAAACACTTGGTTAACTTAAAGCAGAAGCAGTGATACCCACACTTAATATTTTAGCCCTGAATTGATATCTCACACTCATCTGCATAAAACTGAGCAGTTTTACATTCTTACTCACTTATGTTTTCAAATCTGAATAAATTGCCATTCCAGCTAGAATATTCATCATACTTATATCAATAGAACATAGCACCATGCTTAAAAAATGGTGGTTACCTCAATAGTTGTGGGTGACAATAGACATTTTAAAATTGCATTTGGCAGTCCATTCATTTCCTGAAGGAAGTATGCTGATCCCTTTCTTTCTTTTTTAACCTATATAGCTATTATTATGATAATTCCCTTCACCTAGTCCATATCCAGTAAAAAAAAAAAATTCACTCAACTAGATAGGTTAATCATCACTTTAACCTTTTAGGTGAGAACATTTCCAAAATGTAGTCTTTACATACACAAAGTGATTTTAAAAAGGCAGTTGAGCATGTCCTTTTATAATTTAGAGAGTATATTTAAAGATTGTGTCCTCTAAAACTTTTATATCCAGTCAAAACTATTTTCCATATGCAGGCCACAGAAAAATCATGTTAAACATTTAGAAAATAACACTATTGCTTTATAAGGATTTTCTATTTAACTTGAAACTGAGATCTGTGTAGTCTTATATGATGAAAATTGAATAAATTTAAAATAATGTAAAAAGGTTTCAAAATATAATCAGAATAAAAATATAAAAGCAAAAGAATTTCACTACTTAAAGTTTATTAGAGGTGCAAAATATTAACATTTTAGCACATTATATGAAAATTGAAAAATAATAATTGTATGAAAAATTTCTTGGGTAATACCAGCTACCTAATTAAAACAGGGAGAAATTAAACAGATAAATTAGTATTCACCACTCATACATTTCCATCATAGTTTCATTGGTGACATGGCTTTCTCAGTGACCCATGCCTTTTCATTTTATATAAACTAAATGTGCAAAAAATAGCAAAAACTTTGTTTCAAGGAGAATGATCATTTATATATCTTTAATAACTCTTTAGATATAATTTAAAATATTAAATTCAGTGGGATGTGGTGGCACATGCCTGTAATCCCAGCACTTGGGGGACTGGCAAGGGGGCTTGTTGTGAGTTCAAGACCACCCTGCACTACAAAGTGAACTCAAGACCAGCCTGAACTGCATAGTGAGACCCTGTGTCAAAGAAAGACTAAATAAATAAATAAATAAAATAAAATTTTAAATTCACATTGTGTATTAAGCCACAATATTACACACTGTGTAACTAAGCCCAGGAGAAAGATAGAACCTTTGCAGGTCAAAACAAACTGATTATAGGAAGCCAGTTGTGATGGTTGTGTGACTGTGTCAATTTGAGAAGTGTAACTAAGAGAAGTTTAGCTACATCTGCTCAGCAATCTCACACTTTGGGGTATGGAAGACCCGCCCTACAGCAGCTCGCCATTTGCATGGTGTGAAGGGGAAAGAGGAAGGGCAGACTTGCTTTGTTCTTTTCAGGAGCTGCAGACTTTGCTTTCAACCTGGGTATCATCCCCTTGCTTCCAGTACATACTCTGCAACCTTTCAGCACAGACCCATTGACCTCCTGACACAAAATTGCAAAGGACACTGCAGTCAGCTCCGGATCTTGGACTGAATCCTTGGATCTCTCATGTGCAGATGCCCTCTGTGCTCTTCCTCATCTGATTCCGTGGGTGGCCATTGTAAGGTAATCTTATATATCTTACTTATTTGTAAGTAATACATATATTTATATGTATTTATATATTTTGTGTTATATCTTTCTCTAGTAAACATTGAATGATATACCAGGGATATAAATGAATGTATTTATATTTTAGTACATGTGCTGCCAAAGCAAGCACATAAATGAATGTTATCTATAAAATAAAAAAATATAGTTTATATTTTGTCCACTTTTAAGAGTTTTTATAGAGAAAGTGAATCAAAGTTGAGTGCCACATACAGAAAAAGTATTGTGTAAAATTTATCCAAGAAGTTGAGATACCAAAGATTTGCACATTCTATGTCAACCAGAAGAAAGAAATATACTGTACAGAAAAAAATAACAGGGAAATTTACCTCTTCAGTTTCAGTGCTGAATGAAGAACAGAAATATCTCTCTTGAAGATTTATGTTAAATTAAATTCATCAAGTAGCCTTGCAGGTTAAGTTCAAGTCATCTAAGTTGCCTGAAATGACTGAGATTTTGAGTTTCATATTCTACTAGTGACCCTTACTGTACTTGTGCTACTTGGACCAGCATATCGCCCTGCTGTGTCTAGAAAGCTGTGTGGCATGTGTGCATATACTTTGTGTTCTTAGATCAACATCATTCTTTTTTTATTGATACATTATATAGATAGATAGATAGATAGATAGATAGATAACATTCATCAAAGGAAATCTGCACCTGTACATGATATAGCCTGCTTTTTCTTTTCTTCCCATTTCCCCCCTCCCTTTAACCCCTCCTCCTCTCCTTATTTACAAAAGCTTTGTTTCTATTTTCTCCTTGTATTCTTTTTCTCCTTGTCCCTTCCTTCCTTTCCTCCTCCCCCTCCCTTATTCACCTTCCCATTTGAACATTTTCTTCCTATTTCTCAATATCTACTGTACATTTTGGTCCATATTTACATATCCAGCTTCTCACACCAGCGAAACATTTCAGTGCTTACACATGCACATCTGATTTACCTTCCATAAGAGTATGGTCTCAAGGTCTACCCATTTCACTAGAAATGTTTCAAGCTTTATCCTTCCACATGGCAGAGTAGTTCTCCATTGTGTAGAAAACAAAAACAAACAAAGAAATCCAAATCATATCTTCTTTTCTCATTCATGGTTGATGAGCATTTGGGCTGTTTCCAAGGTTTAGCTATTACAAATTGTGCTGCTATAAACGTGGTTATGCATATATCACTGTTGTATGGTGCTTTAATTCATTCAGGATGGTACTAAGAAAAAGAGTTGGTCAAATGGAACCTCTAGTTTTAGTTTTCTTGAGGAATTTCTACACTGATTTCTGCACCAGTCTACGTTTGCACAAAAGTGAAGTGTACCTTTTCTCCCAAAGCCCCACTAGCAGTTGTCAGTGGTTGATTTCTTGATAATATCCATCTTTATTACAATGAATCTCAGCATTGTTTTAATTTTCATCTGTTGAATAACCACTGATGTTGAACTTTTTTTCATATATTTATTTGCCACTTCTCTTTCTTCATTAGAGAACTATATCTTAGTTTCAGAAGTCCATTTTGGATTGAGTCTTTAAATTTAGGTATCTGATTTTTTTTTTTTACTTCTTTATATATTCTAGATATTAGTCCTTTGTATGAGGAACAGCTGGAAAATTTTTTTCCCACACTGGAGGTTGTCTCTTCATTCCATTGATGGCTTCTTTTCCTGTTTGTGTTTACAGTTGTTTCCAATTCTTCTAACCTATTCCATTGATCCTAAGGTCTGCTTTTTTTGCCAGTATTGTGCTGTTTTTATCAAAGGGGATACTTCTTGGGAACATGGCCTCAGATGATTATATCAAACAAGTGAACACTTGAACAAATACGCATCTAGTTTTGTGGGTCAACTGCACAGGAAGAACTACTTCGAGTTATATCCAAACACTGAGCTTTGTCTGTGCATTTTGAGTAAGATTCAGTCTAAGGATAAAAAATAACTTAAAAAATAAAAACAAAGTGCTTTTAGTTTTCTAGCAGTACAGGTAGAATTGTCCATAACTATTTTATGTATAATTTCAGAAAAGTTAAATCAAAAATTATATTGGAAACGCTGAAGGCCAAAGTTTTCAGTATAGCAAAAAGAAAGTATACTTTTAAAATCATGAGATGGCATAAAATACTGTAGCCTTGAATACAAAAATGTGAAGTCCTTCCCATTACCACTGAAAAAGCCTGGAATCAATAGGCATCCTAATACTCATTTGTGCTCTCAGATAACTGACACTTCCTTTAAAAACAAAGCAAAACTCCTATATTTTATATTTGAGGAAAGAAATGCAAAGTTGTACCCATATCATCTTATAATACATAAAGCAGAAACAATGACAAAAAAATATAAAATTCTTACATAAGCCAACTCAGGAAGTTACCCACAAAACAAAGCACAGAAAACATATCTAGTAAAAGAACTATTCAGTACAATACATTGAAACATATTTATCTCAATAATATCCATGTGTTGGTATTTAAAAATTAAATGCATCAGTGTGTACATGCATAGAGTGTATCTGTCTATCTAACCAATTTGAATATACAGTTTGAATGAGACCAAGTAACTCATTACCTTGAAACTAAACCCAATCCAAAAGTAGGCATCTGAGATAAATACACACTTCTCGGATGAAGAAATACAAATGGCAAATAAATATATGAAAAAATGTTCAACATCATTGATCATTTGAGAAATACAAATGAAAACAACACTAGGATTCCATCTCATGCCAGAAAGAATGACTATTAACAAGAAATCAACCAATGACAAATGCTGGCGAGGCTGTAGGGGAAAAGGAACTCTTCTCCATTGTTGGTGCCAATGTAGACTGGTGCAACCACTATGGAAATCAGTGTGAAGTTTCCTCAAAAAATTAGGATTAGAGGTCCTATTTGACCCAGCTCTTCCCCTTGTGAATATTTTTCCAGAAGAATTGAAAACATCATACCACAGCAATATATACACTCATGTTTACAGCAGTGTAATTTGTCATAGTTAAATCTTGGAAACAGCAAAAATGCCCATCAACTAAGGAATGGATAAAAAAAGATGTGGGATTTTTATACAATAGAGTATTACTTAGCTATAAAGAAAGATAGACGTGAGGTTTTTATAGGTAAATGGATACAACTAGAGACCATACTCATAAGTGAAATATATCAGACCCACATGTGTAAACATGGTATTGTCTTCCTAGGATAAGAAACTGAAAAAGTAAACAAAATCTGAAAAGCACAATAGATATTGTGAAAGGGAAAGAAACTGCTTAAAAAGGAAAAAACAACTGGAATGAGGAAAAGAGAAAAGAAAGAAAGAAGGGGAAAAATATATATATGATACCAAGATAAATGTAATACTAATTTCTGTTGGTTTATTGAAAGGAACAATTAATGCTTAAATTTTTTATTAAGTTTGCATACTTATATCTGGCAATCTGAACATCTACTTTGAAGATAACAATATGCAACATAACAACCATTACTAGTTTCTTATTATCTTGTTTTGAAATATTGTACCATGTTTTATATTTTTTAAACTTTTATTCTCTTTAAAATAAAAAATACAGCAAAAAAAGAAAATGAGAGCATAAAAGAATGAAATAGATTTACGTAAATAGATAACAAATGAAACCAGAATGCTAAGTCAGCTATTGGCAATAACCACTAGTGGCTACTAGCTTCGTACAGAGGGGGACACTTCATCTTCCAAAGGAACATACAGACTAGTATTTTTTAAAGGCTTTGCCAAAAGTCTGATCTAACTAATAAACTACTAATTTACATTGAATCAGTCCTCAGCTATAAAACTGTCAGGGATTCAATGAGCAAAATTTGAGAAGTAACAAAACTCAACAAGCCAGCGACCAGATTGCTAGACAAGAATGTGTAAGTCATTTGTTGCTTTGAAAAGGAGCTGAGACACAGTAAGGCCCCAATTTACAAGCATTCCAGCTGAGAACATTCCTAGATACCAGCAGCCCTCACACTGCAGACACTCATAGATGGGAAGAAATTGCAGAAGCTGCTCGCATGTGTGTTGGGCATTGTTGAAGTTGTGCTGCTGTGTGCTTACTGGGCAGCGTGATAGGGTGTAGTATCCGTGTGTGTCCGTGTGTGCGTGTTTGGTGTTTTTATGCTTTACACTGTATATTTGCATTAAAGGTGTATTAAAAGTCACTTTGTGGGACTTACAAATGAATCTGACTTACAAATGCTCTCCTGGAATGGAACTTGTTGGTAAGCCAGGGATTTACTGCACTAATTTATAAAGAAAATGCATTTTGGTTCATGGTGTTTGGTGGTTCCACCCACACAAAGATGGCCCTATGCTTTTTGGCCTGAGGTAAGTACTTTGCCAATGGGAAGCATACAACAGAGCAATGTTTTTAATTCATGGCAATCAGGAAGTAAAAGGTGAGAGAAAAAGAAGGTTTTCTCACAATACCCCTTCAAGAGTATAAACCTAGTAACCTAAGACATCTTAATAGGCTTCACCTGTCTCCGACATGGCCCCAATATTGCCATCCTAGGTACCAAGGCATTAACAAGTGAGCCTTTTGGCTTTTAGGGCCATTCTAGGTCAAACTGTAGAGGAGAGCTGTGGGAGGGGGGAGGGGAAACTGAGATGGAGAGAGAGAGGGAGGGGGACAGAAGGACAGGGAGGGCGGGGCAGGGGGTGCAGAAAGGGAAAGACGAAAAGTAAGAATTAGAAGAAGAAGAGGAGGAGGAAGAAGATAGGAGAGGGGAGGAGAAGTCAAGGGGGAAGAGAGGGAGAAAAGTGGTTTTATTTATTTATTTATTTTTTTTTGAAAAGTGGTTTTAATATAGCACTGATTCTCTTTTAAATCTGTTGACACACATCTCATAAGACATATCAATTAAATGTAAATTTATTGGTATAAAACCGGCCTCTTGTATCGCTTAAAGGTTCCTAGGCCATTTCACGTTTCCTCAACATGGGCACAGTCAGAGTATTGTGCCCTTATGTACAGATACAAGGAGACTTAAGTGATCCACCGAACAGCTTTGCAACACATGGACTTTATTTAAAATGTGTATCAGACAAACAAATGCAAAAAGTACCAGCCATTAAACTATTTGCAGTGTGGACCATGATTATTTGTTTAAAAAAATATTTTAAATGTTTTAGATAAGATAATATTTGGTTGTTCTTTAAATGCTTTACTTTTTTTATTTTTTTTGTCTTTTTGAGACAGGGTCTCACTATGCATTTCAGGCTGACCTTGAGCTCATTTTGTAGTCCAGGTTCGTCTCTAACTCACAATGGTCCTCCTGCCTCATCTTCTGAATGCTTTACTTTTAAAGAGAGGGACTGAAATGATTTTAGATGAAATAATGTGGTCTTGCAAGAAGCACATATATGCAGAAAAATGGTTATGTATGTATACAGTGATCTGACCCAGGCCCTACACTGGTCATTGTTACAGCTTTGTGATAAGGCTAGGGAGGGTCAGGAACTGTGAATGTTCTGAGGTTTTATCCTATTTTGCATGCTGACAAGTTAGTTTGCTGCAGTGTCATGAATAGTAGCAAAAGACATAAAACTTCATAGAGACAGAAGATTTTATAACTCAGTTATGGCAACCAGGTATTCAGTGCTAGATCCTTGAGCCCAGTTCCCATAGGGCAATAGGAAAAAGACCAGAGTGGCACCTATGCATGCAATACTTTGTGTTGTATAAGAAGAATCTTAAATTTAGGGAAATGAACCTTTTATAATAGGCTACACAATTACCTTTCCATAGTCTCAGAAGGATTGGGGCATAAATACACCATATTTTTGCTCCATAGGGAGACACTATCACTAGCTTCCAAGGTTGGTTTTTATTGAAGCAGTCTTTGAAGGCGAGTACAGAAAAAGGTTTCTTTTTCTCAGCACCTTCCTTCCCAATGAAATGGGCAAAACCAAAATATCCATAGGGAATTGGTTCCCAAGAGGTGGATTCATTCTTCTAATCTTTTCATCACTGTACATCTGGAACTTCTATTTTTATAATTAAACCTCAAACACATCAGTATTTATAACTAAAATAATTGGAGTAAACACTCCAATTAAAAAAGCAGTAATTGCATAAATGCCTTTTGGATAAGGAGAAGAGGTAAAGAGGATATAAAAAACTTAAGATCTGTTATATCCATGTACCAATTACCCATAGTGAGTGTAACCATTATGTATAGTAAACATGTACTAATAAAAATAAAAATTTAAAAGATAGATAAATAAACTGATGTTTAAAATTCCACTTGTGTACAATTAGGAGTCATAACTATAAAATAAAGAAATTGAAGAACGAGAAATTGCAGGCATATGAACACCAAAAAGAAATTTGGTGTTGCTATGCCAGAGATAACAGACTAAATGCAATCAGCCTTACAAGACACAGAAAAGAGTTGCACTCAGAGTTAAAATAATAATTCAATATTTCTCCCAGCAACAGAGTTAAAAACAGAAAGCAAATATTGACAGAGTTAAAGCAAAAATTAAGAAATTCATTATCACAGTCAGAGGCTTTCAACATGTCTCTTTTAGTAATTGAGATATCTGATAGGGCAAAATTAAATCGGAAGGCATTATAAGATTTCAATAAGATTATTAGCAAGTGAATGTAGTGGACGTTTACACAACCGTGTCCTCAGTGAAAGAAGAGTCAGGTAGTAAGCAGCAAATCTGCTTCAAAGAAGTTTGAAGCTTCTGGTCGTGCAAACTTTATTTCCTGACTTCATTGTGACTATTAGAAATCAAAAGTGAAAAGAAAGTCAAGTATAACCAAACAGTTCACAGGTTTTAAAACACAACTTTAAACAACTCTCAGGGTAAAAGAGGGTATTCAATGTTATTGAGAATAATACTGCCCATCAAATCTTAGGTGATACAGCTAAACCAATTATTAAAGAGAATTTATATACTAACAATACCTTTAGAAAATTAAAAGACTAAAGGTTAACTGTATCTTGTTGCTCAACCCCCAAATGAAGGGATGGTACTTATCTTTCTCTACTCACAGCTTTCACATGAGTTGATCAGGAAACTGTCAACAAACCCTAAAACTCACCCCACACCTGTTTAACATTCTCCATCTACCCTGCTGCTACTGTCCTCTCAGTCGTTTTTCTTACCTGAGTATTTCAGCAACAGTGCTATTCCTACTAACGTTTTATTTCCTTGAATTCCATTCTTCCAGTACCAATCCTCAGGATCATTAAGGGTATGGGCCAGATCCCATGATTGCATGTTTAAAACTCCCAGGACTGTGCTGCCAGTCATAACCGACAGAGCAGTCACTTCCCACGAGGCCCATCTATGCCAGTCTCTCCTCTCCACTAGTTTCCATGCTTTGGTCTCTGTTCCCAGATTCTTATTATTCTGACATTAACATATTAGTTGCTTTATGTTTCACTTGGAGCTCTGATTTTCTACCAGGATTCTTTATGTGTTAGGCAAAAGTCAACTTCTTGCAATCATAGGGTTAGGTTCCTGTTTTCCTGTAGATTAAGCCTAGAAGGCTTCTCAACTTCTAAAGACAAATGTTTGGTTCTATCAAATCGTAACAGTAAGATGCTGTGGTACCTTTCTTTCCCCATCATACTATTGGTCAATTAGAACAATGAAGTTATTCCACATTGTTAAGAAACCCTTTAAGAATTGTCAGTAGGGAGGTAAATTAATGTTGTACTTTGAAAAGAAATTTCTCAATCAATATCAAAATGTTGCTTCATAAATTCACCATCAAGTTATTGTTGTAGTAGAAATTTGCAATAAGCTAAATTAATAAAATATAATACAATTTATTCATTTTAAACAAATAATTATATTATGAGATTATTTAATTTGTCAAGTTAAAATTGTGATATAAAGTTATATTTTATATATAATGTTGGCATATACATACTCATTATTGTAGAATAATATAATTAGTATATATAGGTGGCTAAATATGTGTGCATTTGAAAGGTAAAATTAATCCTACTCAAAAACACCTTCAGAGAAATGAAGAAAGAGACATCGAGAGAGAGGAGAGAGATAGGAAACGAGACAGAGAGAAAGAAAGAGAGAGAGATAGAGAGAGAGAGAATGAATCGTCCTGTTAAAAGTTTGAATAACCTGGTCAAAGTTAATGGCATAGCTAATGGCAGAAAAAGATTATTTCTATTATACACTAATGTTTTCTTTGCTTTCTGTTATAAATTTGTAGTTTGTGCCCTGGGAGGGTTGTTAAATCCTAGCTTTAATTAAATCATTTTCAACTAGAAAAATATCTCTTAAAGTATAAAGCATAAAAGTCAACATGGGAATGTCGAGTTTCTAGAATTAATTTTAATTTTTGACAAAACTGATTCAAGATCTAGGTAAAAATACCCTAATAGCTTACCTGATTAGAACTCACTAGATTGAAAAATTATTAGACTTCTATCAAGGTCCTCCACTGGATACTTTAGTGACAGCACCTGCAGTCTCTTTTGACTTCTCAGACCTCTTATCTTGCTTTTCTGGATTTCTGTAGATAATACTGACCTGTGGAATACATGGGTACTGTGGGCACTACAGAATAGGGTAAACAACATAGCATAGGGAGGGAACAATCCATCATATAGTGTCAATCAAGAGGGCAGGACTGTGCACACCACAGGAAATGTGTGGTGCAGTTTTCTTCTAGAATTTATAAAAAGCCCTCCAAACTCCATATTCCATGGGTTCTCAAATTTTCTTAGTATCAGAATTACCTGAGGGTCTGGCACATGCAGAATGTTGAGGACCCCCTCTTAAACTCTGATTCAGAATTTGTACAAGTTCCTAGGTTTTGCTAATCTAGGATAACACTATGTGAAACATAGCTATATTGAATTCCGTTCTCATAGTTTACCACTTTTTCAAAGTTAAAACTATAAAAAGTACATAGACATGGATTAGAGAGATATCGATGTTTTTCCCAACCCCTGATATAATATTCTCAAGTTAATTAAGTGTCTATTCAGTGTGTTTTTTTCTATAAGCACTGGGGAAATCATGATAAATAAGAGCTATGACTTACTTATTCAAGAGAACATTTATTCAAATAGAAGATGTAGACAAGAAATACAATAGCATTTTGTGTTGGTTTGGGGTTATTTTGCAAGGCAGAACAATATAATACAGGACACATATTTTATAAGATTATTTATAATAGTCACACAGATAATGATATACAAAGGACTGCAGGAAATCTGTCCACACACTATAGACCAAGAATCCAGCTCAGGGCCTGGATCCTGCGATAATGCCCTACGAGTCCAACTTAAGATCGAGAGCTCATAACAGTGCCTCCCATGAATCCAACTGGAAGCCCAGAGCCCATAACAGTATCTCATGCAGGCCTGTTTCATGGATTTGCAGTGCAAAGGCCCAAAGGTCAGTGGTGTAATCAAGGAAGTCTGTGCCAGCGGGATGAAGAATCTGTGCTAGCAGGCTAAGAGATCTACACTGGAACCAGGAAGCAATGCTCAAAGAAAGAACCAGAACTCCCCCAGAAGGTACCACAGACATTCTCAGCAATGGTGAGGTCCCGAGCTCTTCCAATAGTGAAGACAGCTGAGTTCCCATCAGGAAAGCCAATGCACCAAGCTTCTTCAGGAGACTGAGCTGTGTACCTTCTTCCCCTTCCAAGCCCAGGAAGTGATGCTTAGAGTGAGGACCAGAGCTCCCATAACATGAATCGAAGCTATTCTCGATGCCAACAAGGCCCCAAGCTCTTTGGAGGATGAAAACAGCAGAGTTAACCAGGAAAGCCAGCATGACGAGCTCCTCCAAAGCAACCAACAGCTCCTCACAGCTTCTACCAGCTCCCAACAGCCTCACTTCTCCAGTTCTGCTTATGCAGTTCAGCTGGGGGTTATAAGTTGACCACCAGTTGTCAATCTATTATACATATATATGAATGAAATAATCTAGATGTTAAAAAATTATTTAGGAAGATCAAATATAAAGGACCAATACCCAGGGGCTGGTGTATCAAGGGTGTCTGAACAAGAATGACTTTTGAAGGAAATGCCCTTTAAATTGACACAGGTAAAAAGTGTTCCAAGAAGAAAGCAAGTGAAAGGAAGTTAGAGAAGACTCACATTAGAAAGAAGCTCAGGTGTTATGCTTAGCAATGGGAATAGAAACCAAAATTACGACTGTCTCTACTTTGGAATCCAAATATCTGCACTAACTACTGGTATACAGGAAGTCTTCCATGTATATTTATTAACAAATAAATAAAAAGTTCTCAAATAAATCAATGAACACTTGTATTAAAAATTGTGGCTTTGGATTTCAGGGTGTGGGGACAGCATTTATGCAAATAGAGATAGTATTATTTTATTGCTTTTATTAAAAATAATGAATGACAACATAAATGATGAACTTTTATTCCTAAATTCTTCTACAAGGAAAGTTACTCTCATTACTGAAATTGGAATATAAGAAATAAAAAATAACATTGTCATAAATACTTTCTCATTGCTTGGACAGAATAGCTGACACCTAAGTCAAAGGAGGAAAGTCTTATTTTAGCTCACAGTTTGTAAAGGTTGCGGTCTACAATTGGCCAGCTCCGAGGCAGGGCGGCATGGCAGCGGGGTGTCACAGAGCAGAAACAGTCCATGGCAGGGCAGAGAGGAGACAGTGAAGTGACCCAGAGGATGCAGCAGCCTCCCTATCCCTTGTATCCCATCCTGGCTACAAGCCCCTGCCATGGCCCCTCCCTTGCCTGCGGGGAGGGCTTCCCATTATACACACCCAGAAATATGATAAAACAACTAGCAGACTACTGGTAATGCTGAATTTTTTGACCACTTTTGCATTCTTATATCTGGTAAGCTGAACAACCAATTTGAAGACAACAATATGCAATATAACAACCATTGGTAATTTCCTACCATCTTTTTTCATAAAGCTCTGGATTGTTTCAAATTTTTTAAAAATTATGTTTATTCTCTTCGATGGTTTGATCAATCTTGTATTCTTACATCTAATAAACTGAGCAGCTTCACTGAAGATAACAGTGTGTAATACAACAACCACTGTTAATTCTGATCCTTTTGTTTTGAAACCATGTATCATTTTTACTGTTTTTGTGTTGTTTTGTTTCCGTCTATGTGGTTGTTATTTTTATCATTGTTCTATTCTTTAAAATAAAAAAAGAAAGAATTAGTGGACTAATGCAGTGCTACATGCATCCTGAACTCCAGTGTCACACACAGAGACTCAGCCACCTCCCAAAGCCACACCTATGAGCACATGAGGCTTCGGGGGGGGGGGCACTAGACAGAAGCCACAATAAACACAGTATAGGGTATAAGATACTACAGAGTGTCTGTGAACTGTATGAATATGGTAATTGTAAGACCAAAACATGAGAACTTGTACAGACTTCTTTCTGGGAAGTGTAGGGGTAAAATAAAGTTTCACGTCAGGTGAGGATTTTTTTTACATCTGTAAATCATGTTTATTAAACTGGTGCATTTCCTTCTCACTTTTTCATGGTTATTAAATGACCATATGCAGTTCAGTGTATTCTAGTCACAAGATTTGAAGACAAGCAAATTTTAGATAAACATTTCTCAAACAGTATTATTAGTTTAGGGCAATTTGCCATTATTTATGTTTTTATATTTTATTTGTTTATAAAAATAATTGTGCAACAAGAAATAACAAGTTAATTGTACAGGTGGATAAAATAAAAATGAAAACAAAATTTTAATGCCCTATTCATCCTGCTTCATCACTACACTTTAGCAGTAATATTGTTGACCTTCTTCTCTGATACTTTAACCTTTTGGGATACTAAGTATGTGTATTCTATATCCACACTGAAAATCCAGGAAAATGTCTAATAAAAGATAATTCTCAAGTAAAGTATTATGTCTTTTGTATGAACATAATTGTACCACGTTAAAAATTTGATTAACTCACTAATGAGAAAACTGGTAAGATGTTAATAATTCACTCACATGAGAATATAATGAAAACATATTTATGGTGAGAAACAGTGACATGAATGTGCAAATGGAAACAAAACTGACTCCTACGTGAAAAAATTAAATTGCTTCTTTACAGGACAGAATGAACGTATCAGCAACAATATTTTGCACTGATATAAGTTAAAATTTAGAATTCTAAAAAAGCTCTAAAGGAATTAATGCTAGAATTGCATCATCAAGATGAGTGTGCACTTGACAGTGGATAATTTTCCCTTTAAACAAATTTCTCACTACAAAACAAATGGAAAAATAATTATTATACCTATCTTCTAAATCTTTCTCAGTCAATGTCTAAAAGGTTATGCATGGTAACAAGTGCAGGTGTTCCTGTTTCCTAACTTTTGATTTAAACTTCTTCATACAGACTTTCATATTCACACACATATCCAGATGCTACACATAAAGTATTCTCTGGTCCATGTAGCACACAATAGAACTGATACCACCTATCCAGCCTTTCTCATAGTGTTAATCATTGATTCACTGCTTTTGCTGTTGTAGTTACAGAAATGTTCCAGTGATTTTTGTATGACTGTATTATTTTGCCTAATACTTCCACTATAGGCAGTAAAATGAGATAGAGATTACTAGGCAGTCAGACAGGGATGCCCTCTGAGGGAATCAGCATAGAAGACCTTGCACATCAAAACTGTGGCTGGCGGCACATCTACTGAAGAACAAGCCTCAAGGTAAAATGCAAAAACCAGACCTCCATGTCTCCATGAGGGATAAGCAATACCTTGAGACGATGCTGTAATTGGTATCAACTGGACCATTAAACTCTAGATAGGCATCAGTCACCAACCTGGGTGATCAGAGCATCTGGACACATACCTTTCCGAAACATGCCTTTGTTTTTTCTATGTGCCCTTGCAGCATGACCTGCTTCTCTACTGGGTCAGTATTAGCCAAGAAGCTGTATTTGTAACCTTATTGGTTGGTTCTAGTCGGACCCATGTAATATTCACCTGATGATATTATACCTACTTTGTGATTTTCTCTATAAAATATTCTAGGCGAAATAACCTCTGTGGTGACCTACTTTCTGGACAGACGCCTCCTGTTTCTCAGGAGCTATCTCTCAGTACATGTTTGTTACTTTTACCCTCCATTGTTCCTTGAAATTCATTCTTCAATTGCAGGGGACAAGAAATTGGTGCATCTGGTATCTAGCAGATCGGGCATTATATTTCTCCTATGTCATTTCCCTGTCTGTATTTCAAATTTCTCCAAGTATATTAACCAATGAGCTTGAACTTTTCTACAAGTACATATTTGTAGTACATGTTCACTTCCCCTGTGGGGAATTTCTACACAGATATAATACATTTTAATTCCTTTTCATCCTGCCAGTCTCTCCTTGCTTCCTCTTTTTATCCCTGTTTCGTATGTGCTTGTAGTACACGATGTTTATATTCCTTGTGAGAGGTGGTGTGTGCACATAGGATCTCATATTTCCTTTTTGCACACTCTTTCCCTCTCTTCTCTCCTACCAGGGAACTGCGGAGTGTAAATTAGGACAGCTTTACTGAGAGATAGCTCCCTCTGTCTCTTGATGGCCTTATCCTTTGAAGATGTTCTTCTATTTCCTATTATCTCTTTTTGTTTTTCTCTGTTCTTATACAATGGGATTCTCACAGAATAGAAACAATGCAATATTTAAGTTGGTATGTCTGATTTGTTTCATTTGAAATTATGGTCTCAAGGTGATTGCAGTTCTTTTTAAAGCAAGTATCGAATTATTCAAAATATTTAGGTGATAAATAAAATCCTATTTCTGATGGCTTCTGAAAAAAAAAATATTTAGGTAGGTGTGGTGGCCCATTCGTATAATCTCAGTACTCCTGTGACTGAGGCAGGAAGAGCGTCTTGTGCACAGTCCAGTCTAAACTACATAGAAAGATACTGTCTCAAAAACAAATAAAGAAATTTCTTAAGATATTTAAACTATACCAGATGTATATGAATTATTGCTTGAGATACCTAAGCTGTATTGGATATATCTGAAACTATACATAATAAGACCCACATTGTTTATACTCAACACTGTAACTTTGCCAGTGTAACTAGTGCACCCAAAAGTCCTGGAATATTGTTTTGTTTTGCATTTCTGTTCAAAGACAGAAGAATATTTCCCTCTATTTGTAATAGGGATCTAAAGAAAATGTTTTATTTGCTTCAGATAGAGTCCACATTTCCTGATCACTGAGAAGTCTTTAAAAAAAAAAAAAATATATATATATATATATATATATATATATATATATAAAACTGAGAGTACATTAGGTTGAGAAGTTTTGGTTCCTACCACAAATTGAAGCTCAGTGTAAATTTAAAAACAAAATTATAGTATACCCAGTGAGAAACCAGAAATTAACCTTGAACTGCAGATTTTCTTTGGGACTGCACACTAATTAGGAGACTGTCCAGTTATAATTAATCAAGTAGTTATGTTATCCATGAAAGGTTTGCTCCCTAATGCTCATAAGGCCAATACTTTTGCACTGGGTAGTTACAAAATGCCTTACAGAGTGGTCAACCTGCAAGAAGGTAGCTTAGATCTGCCTCCCAGATCACCTGGTTTGGGGGTATCTTCATTCCTTTTCTTGTTATTGGGACAAAATAGTAAACACCCACAAGTTAAAGGGGGAAAAGTATATTTAATTCACAATTTTTAAAGATTTCAGTTCATTATCGGCTGGCTCCAAAGTAGGGCCATGTAGCAGACAGGTATGATAGGGAAGAAATAGTTCATAATGGGCAGAATGTAGTAAAATAAGCAAGAGGACTTTAACAGTATATTTCTACCCCTTTGGTCTTACCCAGGCTACTCACACACTAGATGTGGGCACCTCTGAGAGTCATAAGGCTTTGAGGGTACATCTAGACACAAGTTACTACATGAGGGATGGGTGAGAGTGGTCATAGGAGCTGAACAATCTCTTCTTGATTGCGTGATGAGAAGGAGGAGTTTGTTGCTTTTGTGCAGGTATAAATGGTCACTGTGCCTCTTCCAAGGACTCCTGTTTCTTTTAGGGAACTATGACTTGTTCTGCATGGAGGATCTTGAGATTGTAACTTCAGAAGGTCGTTGCCTACAGAAGCTGGCTTATTCTGGGCACACTGATTCTGGGAACACCAGTTGTAAACCACCCTGGAATGAATTCTAAAAGTTTTCCAGAAGGACTGACAAAGAAATATGTTACTTCAGGAATTTCTTTACACTGTGTCTGCACCTTACCTGACATCAGTTATCACGCACAGGCCTTGTGTCCAGCAGGAAGGTCCTGCCCAGACCAGGGGGCAGAGCACTCTAAACTTCTTCCAAGCTTTGGTTCTGTCTAACTAATAAATCTATCAATTCATACTTAGACTATATTAAGTTACTTTTTTGTTAGAACAAATTTTTATTTTTATTTTAAGGAGAACAAAACAATAAAAATGATACAGAATTTCAAAACAAGATGATGGAATATTAACAGTGGTTGTTACATTGCATATTGTTATCTTCAAAGTAGTTGTTCAGATTACCACATATAGGCATGCAAATTGATCAAACAATTAGGAATTAACTGTTTCTTTCAATAAACCCATAGAATGTAGTAGTACAACTATCTTAGCTACATCATGCCACAGCTATACATGTGCATCCATGCTTATAGCAGCACCATTTGTCATAGATAAATCTTGGAAACAACCCAAATGCCCATCAGCTGAGGAATGGATAAAAAAGACGTGGTATTAATGGAGATTTATCTTATCTGATGTTTTTCTTTTACTATGGCTTACAGCCCTTGGTAGATGTTTACGCACATTAAAAAATAAAATACTTTAAAGAAAATAGTGAAAATGAAGGGACATGACAACGTGAAACATCTCACCTTGTCTTGAAGGAGCGTATCACTCCTACCAGGGAAGTTATTCTTCTTCCAAGGCTGCTTCCTGCTCACTTGCTAATTCTCCTGCCTAAATATAGCCCAGCCTACCCATTTTCCCAGAATCTGCAGGAGGTGCCTTCTGCCAGGCCTTCCTTTGAAATGTTAAACTTTCAACAGCCTTTCCCTTAGTTATCTAGTGCTTACATTTGGATGCACCCAAATTCACAGCCATTCAGGTGGAAAGAAGATCTAAGAAATGCATTAAAAAGAAAATGAAAGCTACAGACTCTGGAAAAAAAATTTGCTTTTTTCCCTCCGTTTCTGCTTTCACCCGTAGGAACAAAGGAATATATAAAGTTGACCAACACTAAATAATCAAATGAAATCAGCATCTCAGGAAGAATGCAAGCTCAAAGACAAAAGAAGTTCAAAACAGAAAAGACCTAATTAGTTTCATTAGCATTTCGGTAGAATTCCAACCTTATTCAGAAGAGCGTGGGGGAAAGTTCACTAAGTGTCAGTGGAAATGAGCACTTTGGAACTCTTGACAGCTAGGAAGGAAGGTAATAATTTTACTTAATTTGTTTTTTAGGTTCATTCATTTAAAAGAACTAGCAGTTCCATTGCTCTTGGCAAAATATAACCGTGATTGCAGCTTTTCTACTCAGTGCACTGGAAATATCACTAAATATCTCCAACTGGGAGATGGCTATTGGCTGTATTTCCACATATTATGTACACACGCGTGTTATTTTTTCTCCTCAACACTTTGATAGTCCAATTTCAGTAACTTTAAAACAGGTAAGTAATATAATCAGGTAAATAATTATCTCAAATATTATGTATACAAATGAGTACATTGTTTCAATCCCAGAATTTAAAGAGTTGCACTAATTATGCCAGTGCGTGCAGAATGCAGTCACGCTTTGAAAGCAGAGGGATTTAACTGTGTGTATCTGTCCAGTGCCGCACAGTTTGGAGCATGGAGGTGGTGGAGGGTGAAAACAACTTATGTACCCAGTCCTTTGTTACCATCTCTTTTCTTCAGCTATCTACCCTGTCTAGGTCATATTGTTAATTAGAGACTTGGTTAAATTATGCAAAGGAGTTTGAGAACTGAATATTACTCACACTATGTTATAACCCTCAAAACGTCCATCTGTATAGGCAATGTTCTAGTAATCCAGATGGGGGAGTGTCTTTAATTTTTTTTAAATTGCTGAATCTTATATTGGAACATAAAATACGTATACTCACTTTAATTCACACTACTAGGAGTACTGCATGGTAATTTTTCCTCTTGACATTTGGGGAAACAATTTAGAAAGATGAATATGGAGAAGTGGAATAATGAAGAAAAATTTATCTTGAAATACTTAGCAACTTGGGTGAGGAAAAGGACTAGGAGCAGACAAGAAAGGAATCAATAATGGCATGAAACTAAGTGTCTTACTTTTCTTCTTGCTGAGACAAAATACGTAACACCCAAAGTTAAAAGGAGACGGGTTTATTCAGCTTCATAGAGGTTTTAATCCCATGATAGGGTGGCTCCAAGGCAGGGGGTGTCTGGCAGGCAGGCATCATGGAGAAGAAAAAGTTTGTGGTGGCCAGGAGGTGGCAAAGCATGCAAAACAAAAGACAAGCCTCTTTCTGTCCCTTGCTTTGCATCCGGGCTCTGGAGAGAAGGGAGGTGCCAAACCAATCAGTAGACAGATTCAGCCATCACCTACTCTTAATCTAGCAGTTTTAATCCTAGCATTACAGTACAAGTCAATCACTCTAGATTCAGCCACCCCTGCAAAGACCCCGCCTAGGACTGAGTGAGGCTTTGGGGGAACATCTAGACATAAACCATAACACTAATGGAGTATCATATGAACTTCTGTTGGAAGATTTGTCTCATTTTTAAATGCTGTATTTAGAAAGTTTGTATTTCATGGCACAAATGATGTAAAAAGGCACATGAGTATGTAGAAAATCTGAAATATTAAGAAAAATATGAAAAATAATACACAAGAGAACATGAGTTATGAATTTCCTGGTAGTCACATGATCATCACAGGAAACTACTAGTATTCTGTGGTGTGCTGTACAGCTAAACAATGCTGCTGGGTAGCTTAGGTTCATTTTTAACTTCCAGTGTGTTTCATTATAATATGTATAGTAGGATGTGTCTCCATCAAAAGTTGAGCAATATCTGTGTGTATATATATGTAATAATAGATACACTGTTTCAAAGTGAGAAATCCAGGGCTGGGGATATAGCTCAGTGACACAAGTGCCTTCCTGAGAAGCACAAGGTCCTGAGTTCAATTCCTGGGGCAGAAAAATTAATAATAATAATAAGTCTAGAAGCTTAATTAGACAGTTCAGCAGTTGTACATCCTAGTAGGAAAGGGCCAGGCCCTTACCACTCTAGGATGTTGTTCACTGGGTCAATTTCAGATGATTAGAACTTTAACTAAGTGACTCAGGAGGGTTCCAGAGGCCTCATTTTGTAAACAGACTGAGCCTGTGCAAGAGAAGGGGGTGGAGATGGTGTGAGTGCTGTACTCACCCTAGGGCAGGTGGCTTGCATACAGTATAAGAGAGGAAAAGAGGCTCACTCTCCTCCCATTTTGCTTTTGCTTTTGCTGTCTTCTGCCACCTTAGATGGTTGCCCTGTGCCCTACCACCCTGCTTTGGAGCCAACTGCTTAAGGACTGAAATCTCCATGAACAGTGATCTAAGTAAACCTTTCCTTCCTTAATGTTTAGTGTTGGGTGTTTTGTCTCAGCAATGTGAAAAATAACTAAGACAGAACCTGTATCAACTATCTATCTATTTATCTATCTATATCTATGATATAATAATGTGTGTGTGTGTGTGTGTGTGTGTGTGTGTGTGTGTGTGTGTTTATGAAGTCCAGAGAGGCAAATGTTTAAGGACTAGACCATTCTTGACAGTGAACATTTCGCTTTAGGAATAGTTGGGCTTTTCCATAAGCTTTGCAAATGCATATATTTACGATTCAGTAGTCTCTCTTGTAGGATCTGTTCTGAAGAAATATTTCATTGACAGAGAAAGATATATATATATAAATAATTAATTAAGATGAGGAGTAGAGAAAATTGATATTAGATTGTGTCTGTAAATAAGATTAAAAAAACAGGTTCATACATAGTGTGGAATAGCACAAACAAGACTTTTCTGGGAATATGTGGATGTAGAAAACTTTTAGAAAAATCTAATCAAATTCTTTATTTGCTTTTTTAGTAAAGTTTACTTGTCAAGAAACTTTATTGTGAAGCTCTTTTTCAAAAAATGCTATTGTGACTGCATTTTCTCATCCATTATTTTAAGGCATAGGCTTGCTTCTTATGTTTCTTGGTTCCAAGTTTAAAAACTCATGTGGCATAAAAGAAAGGGCAAACAAGTACTAGCTTCAGAGAAGACATTTTCAATGCAAATTCTTGTCCATGGCTAAAACGCCATATGTTTTATCATTATCGTGTCCATTAAGTTTAAATCATGGAGAAAACTACATATTTTATTTGCCTAAGTAAACATGGATATGTGGTAGAAATGAATAGTTTTATTTTAAAAGTGTTATGCCTCTAATCTCCTTTATAAATCTCCAGAAGACTCCTGAGGAAAAGCAGAACAGTTATAAAAAATATTAAAGGTGCTTTTTATTACCCAGGAAGAGATTCTTCTAAGGCCCTGGGAGGACATTTAACAATACATTTTCTGTTCAAGCGTTTTATGAAAGTCACAAAAAGAAGGTATTTTAACCACAGTGTGTGCAAACCATTGTTTCCGTCTTCGGTGTCTGCTCCTCTTCCCACTTGCTCTTTCACCAGGTAGCTCAGAAATGGCCATGAGCGTTTTGAGACTCATCTCAGGAGATGATCTTGGTAATTTCAGTTTGAAGATATTATGGAAGGTTTTTTGTCCCTGCTAGAGATAGTTGAATTACTGTTAACCTTTCATGTACAGTGGTTGTTTATAAAAATAATATTCTCATTCTCTGTGCTGAGTTACCCAGTGTTCTTACGAACAGATGGAAATCAAAAGCTGTAAGTATTAGGAATGCATCTGATGATGCAAGATGTTTTCGAAAAACCTGTTGTAGAAAAACCAGTTGAAAGATGTGCAAGTTGCTAAGAAACTGAAGAAAGAGGTAAAAAAATCCAAGATGATGAAAAATGCAATTCATTAAGGAGTCAAGTCAGAAATGTGTACTGTCATCAGTAAGACTCCATACCTCAAACCAAGAAGAAGGGGCTTGTATTTTAAGACCAGGGTGGGCCATGGTTAATTCAAATGTGGCTGGGCTCTGGCAAAGCTATCAACATATCAACAGGAAAGAAACATTCTGGGCAGCAGTGTCAGCCATAAAATGCAAGTTAAAATAACTTTATCCTGTATGTTGCTGTGCAAGAGGACCAATGGCATTTAAAGGGGGATTTCTACACAAAGCACTAAAAATAGATAAGGACTAAAGAAGGAACAATGTAAAATTTGAGTTAGAAGAAATTAGAGGCTTATTTATTAACAGTTTTCTAATGATCACAAATGTACAGTTTTACAGATTTGGTATTCACTCCGGTATTGTGCTGTCTCTCTCTCTCTCTCCCTCCCTCCCTCCCTCTCTCTCTCTCTCTCTCTCTCTCTCGCTCACTCTCTCTCTGTCTCTGCCAGAGTAGGATTACACCCAGCTTTCACACATGTTGAAAGCCAATAAATCTCCAGTGCTAAGAAAACTATTCTGAATATTAGGTAAGTGTTGACCAATAGATGTTTCCCAATTTCTGACATTTCCTGCCAGGTGTCATGGTGCATACCCGTAATTGCAGCATATGCAAGGCTGAAGCAAGATTGCCCTGAGTCTGAAGACAGCCTTGACCCCATAGTGAGTTCAAGACCAGCTGAACTCCATAGTGAGACTGTCTCAAAAGAAATTCTGACATATCCAATAATTCTTTCAATTCTCTTAACCTATATCCAAATATACACTAATCAACAATTTCATTAAATGTATGCATAGTTTTACTTATTTCTTTCTACCAGTCATCCTACATGTACATTTTTCTTCTTTATTAAAATATATTTTATGAATTGTCACAAACTTCTTGCAAACATCTTAAACTCCCTTTTACTTTCCTTCTATTTTACCTGTGTGGCAAAACCTGAAATTTTATCGCTCATTTCACTGCTTTGCACCACTCTCACTGGTCAAAGGCTGGTAGGGGAAATCACACCATGTTCTCATTTTAGATGGTGGGCCACAAATGGACAGCACCTGTGGTCAGGCAATAGTCTGCACTCCCTCCCTTTCCTTACCTTTTACCTCCGCTCCTTGCCTCCGCAATTAAGCAACTAGTGCACCTTTACTATAATATGTGGCACTACTCCAACAAAGAAATTTATCAAGAAAAGAACTCGTAGGATTCCAATTCTCTATGGAATAGTCATTATTATAATTTTGATGTTTGCCTTTGCGTACATCTCTTTATGCATTTAGAGATATAAACTTTTCTATAAATGGAATCATACTATTTATACTGAATTAATTCAGAAACTTTCCTACCACGAACTCATTTTTCTCTCACGCCTACACTGAACCTGGTGTCCTCATCTCTCGCATCCATATTTTCTCCTACTTGCGCACACACAAAGTTCCATGCAAAGATTCGCCTTTCTGTGAGTTTACCCACTTGTTTATACAGTGCAATTATATTGATTTTTTACTTAACTATATCTCATAGAAAATTTTCAGATTCAACTACTGTACAGTTAATCTATTCCAATTCATAAAATATTCTAATGGCACAATTTATTCAGCCATTCTTTAATATGAAGCATGCAATTCTGTTTTACTCTTGGTCACTATAAGTAGAATTATGCCAAATATTCTTTATATAGGCCTTACAGGATTGATAATATACATGTGAATTAAACTTTTGTGTTCAGTTTTTTCCATTAAAAGGTTATGAGCTTTTGAAATTTTATGACATTTACATATCACTCAAACTCTCTCTATATAAGTACATATACATATGTGCCAATCTTTAGTTTTATTAAATATTCGCATAATGTTTCCTAGTTTAATATTGGTACTTAATATCTAATTGTAAATTTAATTTGCATTTCCTTATTGCCATATTTGTGAGGTTTTGTTATTTGCAAAGAGATTGACAATATTAACACAATAAAATATAATATTGAAAAACCAAATATTCTCCTAAAACCCAGGGGTCTTTTTAAGGAAACGTAAGGAATGATGTGCCACTGAGACTTGGTTACGGGAAAATAGAAAAGGGAGGAAATAAATGGCGTGTTTGGCGTCGAGTGGGTGTGGATAGGACAGGGAAGACGGAGACTGAAGAGCCGCGAGCGCGCTGCTCGCACGAGGTAAACTACATGAACACATAACTCGATAGAAAACAGGAACATTTCTCATTATCTTCAAGGTGCTGCTATGCTCAAAGTTGGCCAATATTAAATTTATCTGAGGCGTCATCAAGCAAAGAAATAACTGACAGAAATCATGCTTAGTTCTGGATCCTAAGCTGAGGTCTGAGTGTGCCTGCGGGCTCCAGCTTGCCCTTGTGAATCTGATTTCCACAGAAATGGTAGTTCTGTGCTTTATAGGCTGAAATTTTCTGTGCTTCTTAGACCTTTGGTAGATCTATAAATCTAATAATAAACAAGGTTATTGTTAGTGATTGATTGCATTATTCTCTCATCAAGATCAGGTATATCCAGGCTTGTCAGTTTCCATTATTATTGGAGAGCTATGATGGGTAGCACACAGGGACCAAGATATTTATAGGTTAATAAAAAGGATATTTGGAGTGTACTTTAAGATACTGTAGGTAAACAATGTGGCTGAATAAATACAAGAATGGTAAGATATTGATAATTATTAAAGTTGTATGCTAAGCCCAGAGAAAGGTCTTACAAAATGTATCCATCTTTTAAATAATAAAAATTAAAGTTAATAATAAATGTATAGAGAAAAGTTGGATGAAGATCTCTTTCTTTGCACACACATCTATATATTTATTTAGTTGTCTGTGTATCTATGTATGTGTCTGTCAGCCTACCCATATGTACTTCTATTCTTTCTGAATAGCTATGGTTATTTAAAACCACTTGAGCAGTGCTTCTGGGGTGTGTGGGGGGACATATGGATACAGATATCTGCAGGTTTTTAATGCTACTATATTTAATCCATTGTTGAGAAGCAGAATTCTGAGCTTCTTAAACCTGTATTCATTCTCGCATGCTAACTTTTGGAGAAAAATAATATTCTCCTCTTTTTTGACTCTGCGCTACTAAAATTTCATATTATAAATAGAGCAGTCCATTGGGTAAAATTGAGCAGTGTTTCAGAAACAAGATCGTAAGTCCTCAGTAAGCTATTTTCTTAACAATCTTAAGTTGAAGAGGATTTAAGGATTTATTCTGCCTTTCAGCGTTAGCTTCATAAATACTTGCCCTCTCTTTTTATGAGCAAAGAAAGAAGTCCTTTAAGATGATAACTTAGCACCCGGAGTGCCCTAGATTCAGTAAAACACTGCAAAGAAAGGTAGCAATTCTGTCCCTGAAGCCTCTTGGTTTAAGCTCTGACAATTCAAACAATTCACACTCAGTTTTCTTCAATTAATAAAAAGAGTGAATTCTGGAAATGCTTTGATTTGGAGCTACTTATTTAAAATTTAGTAATACTAAAGGGGACAAAATTTTTTTGAAAAGTTTAGGGAGTGTCCATGGAAAGGAATATACACATCTAAGATAAGGATAAGAAACAAACAAATAAAAGCCAGGGCAAAATGAAAGCAAATCTCTAGAAAGAGAGAAAATTCACCAGCCATGTATTGGATCAAGGTCACTGGAGTACACAGCTCCCACTGCGGGAGAGAGAACTAGACCGAGACACGGTGCTGAGCAAGCTCCTTCTCCAGTCCACGTTCGTGCTGTACATCAAGATGGTTCAAGGCTGGTAATCAGGATTCATTATTTTAAAGTGAATTAAAAGCAAACTTTTAAAAATAAAAATTGAGACTAATTTGTGTGTGTTTCCTCAATAGTATAAATGAGTCATGCTTTCAACCAGAAACTAAGCCTTAAGTTAAATGCGGACGACATTTACCTTTTGGTTTGTTTGTTTACTTACTGAGATATCTTCTCACTGTATATTTCAGGCTGGCCTCATCCTCACAGTTTTCTTGCCTTGGTCTCCTAAGTTTTGGGGTTATGCATGTGAGTTCATGTGCCTGGCAAATATTAACTTTTATAGCAATTTATTTTTATCACAGTAGCACGTATCAGTTAAAGAGTTGCTCAATTTCTGTTAAAAGGTCTTTTTTCCAACCTTACAGAGAAGACATGATTTCCCTGTGGGCCTATTTCAGGTAGATAAGAGATTTAAAACCCTGAGCTATTTAAGAGTGAAAGAATATTTTTATCGTATATGGAAAGCACTAGGTGAACTAAAAATAATCAATGTTATATTTTATTCAACTATTTTTATATACATCAATCCAGACTTTATATCAGTCCAAATTATTAAAAGTTAGTTCCTAGGACAATAATTCATGAGAGATGAAACTGTATGTAAAGATTTCGGTATTGCAGAGAAAATACAGCTTTCAGATATTTTGCAGAAATTGTATTTAAATGGTCTGAGTTCCTCTGGGTAACAAAATTATACTATGTGGGCCTTGCAACTTAAAGAGGTGAAGATTTAATGCATTCAAAATACTTTGGCGACAAGAATGATGGTTAAAAGAAAGAAAGAAAGAAAGAAAGAAAGAAAGAAAGAAAGAAAAAAAGAAAGAAAGAAAGAAAGAAAGAGAAAGAAAGAAGGAACAGAAAGGGAAATAAAGGGAAAAAAGCAAAGGAAAGGAAAGGAAAAGAAAAGAAATGAAAAAAAAAACAAAAGAAAAAAGAAAAGAAAGGAAAAGAAAAAAGAAAAGTTAAGTTTCCAGGTAGATTTTGTTACCATGTATTTAATGGGAGACTAATTTTTTTTTTCCCAATGCACTCTACCAACTCCTTGGCAAGATATAATAAATGACTAGAGATGCTTCAAGTTATCACTGTACAGTATCAGTCACACCATTTTACATCTACGACACCAGGAAATATACCAGCATAGCATCTAAAAATAAATTAATATTTCCCTTTACTAAATTAAATTTGTGACTTGGGTCAGTTAAAAGTTTTAAACTCCACAGGGTTTTATTTAAATACTAAGCTACATGTTTTGCTTTGTTTTTTTTTTTAATTTTTAATTTAGATTCCTAATCTCACTCTCAAGCATTCCCTCATTTAGTAGTCAATATTTTCTGCTTTACTCTTCTTTCTGGAACAGGACTAGTGTGAGGTTCATTGTATGATCACGTAACCCTAATTTGTCAGCATACATCATACATCAGTTATGCGAGTTCTCAGTATCTGGAGATCATTTGACATAATTAGAATTCAATTATGTAATTGCTAACTGGAACTAAGTCAAGTGATTCTGGTCTCAATATACAGTAAATACTTCACATAATGTTAAGACATGTGTCTGATTATAATATTGAGTGCAAGTTATTCAAACATTATGTAGATCAGGATTTTTAAGAATACATAGAAGTAATAGAAGACTAAATATTTATATTTCAAAATACTTAGTGGCCCATTCAAATCATTTGGTTTGAAGTCATTGTACACTTTTCATGGTTCTATCATCATTCAGAGGGTTCTTAGAATTGCCTTACCTACTTCCCCTGCCCCAAAAGAAAATTATATTTATTTCTTCAGAGTGACGTATTCTTTCTCTCTGAAAGACAGCATTAGGCAGTTTAATCAAGCAAATTGCTCACCAGAGTGACATCCGCATGTTTCTGGCTACTCACAAAGGATATGCATTCTCACAGAATGAATATTGGCAAACCTCACAAATGTTATAAGGGTTTCATGTCAGGTTCTAATAAGAACTGACACAAAATAAAAATAAATATAACACCCTATAAATTCTATAATTTCCCAGGTACTTCCATTGGATTTACACATTACAATGGTTTGTCAAAATTTTATACATTACTTTATCCTCTTCAGCACCATAAGACAGTACTCTATGCATAGTACTGCTTGCAAAAAGAAGTACTAGCTGTAGACTGGAGTGTGGGTGCCCTTTGGTTTTTGAAATTGGTCTGACAAGTATACAGGGCTGCCTTGTTCATGGTCAAAGATAAAGTGAAGACTACCTCTTCCCTACATGCATACACCTGGACATGCGTGTGTAGATATATGCACATAATACTATTACTAGAACCATTCTGTTACTACTGCTGAAAGTCGTTAATGATATACCACAGCTTGATCCAGATACATCAGGAGAATTGCTATCTTGTCGCCTGTGTTTGCTTGAGAAAGACACAATCAAAAACACTAATTTACATCTTGTTTCAGTTACTCTTTCTTCACTGAGATAAAATACCCAGCACACGCAAGATAATGGAGGAGAAGTTTGTTTTATCTCGGTGACAGTCCATGGCTGGTTGGCTGCAAGGCAGAGATGCTGTGGTGGAAGAGCCTCGGCAGGGGACAGCTCCTTATGTCACAGCAGCCAGGCATCAGGGAGCGAAGGAAGAGGCCGGAGAAGGGCGACAGAGCTTCAGATCGAGACCACATCACCCTATCTCCAAGCTGGCTTGAGAACACTCCGAGCTCTGAGCTCTGAGAATAGCGCCCCTGGACCCAGCCACCCCACAAAAGCTGCTCTTCTGAGTCCATGCTCTTCCGGGGGTGCTCTAGATCCGAACCATGACCCGCCTCAACATTCACCTTCTGTGTTATTTTTGAAGGCTTAAAAACTTACTTGACTACAGACTCTAAGACTATTATTATCATTCCGTTCATTTCTGCTCATTATAGATAGTGATCCTGACCCTCAAATATGAGTTTTCTTGATAAAATATTTTGTGAGTGGATGTAGCTTTTGATGAATTAAGCATATTTTGGTTGGATGTAATAAAAGTATTACAACAATGTGAGTTTCTACACTTAAAATAATATCAAAACTTAATCCAGGTCTGGGGATATAGCAAAGCGGCGTAAGTGACTGCCTGGCCAGCACAAGGTCCTGAGTTTGATTCCCAGTACCAAAAAAAAAAAATAGTCCAAAGTAAAAATGAGAGTTTACATATTACCAAAACAACTACAGAAGTGGCTTATGATAAGCTTATATAGTCTAATAAATAATACCACAGATATATTTGATTCTTTTGTTCTTTAGTATTTTGCATGGTATTTTTACATATTTGAAAAAAATCTAATTTTATAAACTCAAACTGATTAGCTGGTCTCTAATCTTAGCTTTCTGAGGCTAAAATTACTACTTTGAAAATTTCATAGGCTTATCACTTAAAGAAATTAAAAACTGTGATAAAAATTAAAATAGTCTCTATTATAAATAGTCTACTATTATTTTTCATTGTGCACACTATATTAAAGAGATTTCATGTTAAATGAAATTTCCCTAATGTTTTAGTTTACATAATGTTGCCACACATACAAACTTAATTCCTTAAAGTGCAAAATATGAATGAAAAATCATTTCAAGATGCATTGTTTGTAGTATCTCATCACTCACCCCAAGGCTGCTGTAAAGCAGATAGTTGTTGCCAGGTAGGGTGTAAGTCCGTATGCCTTAGGATTTCAGTTTAAGGCAGGTGGATGTCAACCTAAAGCATTTTGTGCTCTCAATGCCATGTGACAGGAATGAAAATTCTCCCAGGTGCACAAACCTATCCTTCAAGTGTTTTCTCTCTTTCTACTCAATAGCTCTCCAGCCCATATATTCACTTCAGAGGCAGAGTGATGTTAAATGACTGCATCTTCTTCTCTAGCGCTTCTCAGTTGCTTGTTTCTTTTCTAGACAGTAGAACATGATACTGTACACAATTGGAGGGGGAAAGACCATGTTAATTATGTTATACAGCTCATGAAAATGTTTTTCCTAATGTTTGTTGATGTGTGTGGTATCAATCACATTATAAAATAGATTCGCTAGCTTGATTCTCATTGTAAATATTTGCTTTCACACTTACTTTTGCATTAGTAATTATATATGCATTTGATTCCACAGGCTTACAAATTGTGTATGCTTCAGAGATCATAAAATCTGATGCAACTTCTTAAAAACTCATTTAGTCAACATTCTTTGAGTCTACATTCTGAGAAATGTTCCCATCTGATTTCCATTGTCTAAAATACTATATTGTTTATCTCTGATAGAAATTTTGATTGGAATCATAATATTAGTTGCATACCTGGCAGTCGATCCCTTCATTAAAACTGTAGTGGTTATTCATTGACCATTCCTACTCTTCTGGAGTATTAATCCAGAAGAGGCCTTTATGGACTAAAGTGTCTTACTGCTGCACTAACAAATTATGAAAACATGATGCTTTATTATGTAAAAATACTTAAATTTATTTTCTTGTGGTACCTGAAGTCAAAAATCCTAAAATGAATATGTCAACAAAGCTTTAATCTCAAGGATTTAGGGGAGCATGTGCCTCTGACTTTTCCCACTGTGGTACTCCCTAAGTTTTGATGCCTCTTTCAGTGCCAGCAGTAGAACCCTTAACTCTTTTTCCTTCTCTTGGTCTCCACTTTCTCATCACGCCTCCTTCTTTCATCTTGATGCTTCTGACTCCTTCTTACAGAGGCCACCCAGATAATATATGATGTCCCCAGCCCACGATTCCTAATCACATCTGCATATGCACCTTGGTCAAATTAGCTCACCAATTCTGGACATTAGAATGTAGACCCTTTTGGGGCTCTTACTTGACTTTCCGTGCCCAGATCTTTAGCCAATACCTCCCCACTTTTCTAACCATATATCTCACCATGTACTATCCCCCACAAATACATTAGCCTCCAGAATAACATGAACAAAAACGCAATATGCTGAGGTCTTTCTAATAATATCCTCAAGCTCAATGCTTATGGATTCTAAGTTACTTTTTGTAAGTGGTTATCCATCTTCTATAGATGAGAGAACCATGCTTCAGAAAGGTTTAAGTATATACACAAAGATCCATCAGCCCGATGTGAGTGTAAATTTAGACCTTTGAATCCAGACCCACACTATGCATTGCTAATCACTATTTCACCTTTTTTATATCCTCCAAATGTTTTCCCTGACTCATAAGGATGTTTCCTAACTCCACCTTCACCCCAGCTTCTCCGCCTGCCTCTAACCTGCACTTAGAACTCAGTTCAGTTATCAGTTCTCTGAAGCCCTTTGGAAATCTGTTCAATTTTCTAGTCTTCTCTTTTGCCTTTATATGCCATATCCATTTGTGTTACACCCACTCTGTGGTGTCTGAGGATTTCTTTATCTACATGTTTTACTTTAAAATGTCTCAAACTCTAGGAGGAAAAATGTCACACCTTCAGTGCTGTGTTTCTCAAGACCCTCCTGCTGTGACTTGGGATTTCTAAATCACTTAACAAATGTTTGTTGAGTGGAAAAACCTGAAGGGTAAAGCGCAGTATGTAGGAGTATAAATTTTACTTAAGAGAGTTAGGTCACAAAGAAGAGGGAATAGCACAGTTTATTTATTTGAGATTCACAAGTATTTTGGTTTGGCTGGAACATAGCATAATACGAAGATGAGAATGAGCAAGTGAGGTGGATATCCAGGAGGGCTAGGCCACAGGAAGTGTTATTAAAGTATGGGGCTGGAAATTTACACATAATGTTCTGGGAGTACATTGCCAGGATTTTTAATAAGAAAACGCATATTAAATTTGCAGTGCAAAGAATTTTTAAAATTCAGTAGCTAACTTCAACCTTATATGCAATGTTTTTTTCTCCCTAGTCAGACGAATTACACCTTTAGTCAGAATTTCTACCATGAAATAGCTTAGTATCAGCATTTCCCTTTTATTAACACCACACTTCACCAGCTTTTTAAGCAAGATGAGATACTGAGATATTTTCATTCTACAGACCTTGCTTCCTTTGCTTGGTTCCCAAAGAACAAAGAGGAGCTATAATTATTGTACTCTTTTCTTAAGTTCTGTCAAAGGGAATTCTGTATTTTGAAGAAACACCCTACATTTTAAAAGTTTTTGTAGTGAAACAGACTCAAATTGATCAATAAAAACCTAGCAAGAGTTGTATCATACCCATCACTGGGAGAGGAGACAGAGAGACAGAGAGACAGAGAGAGAGAGACAGAGAGAGGGAGAGGGAGAGGGAGAGGGAGAGAGACAGAGAGAGGAAGTAATCTGAGCTCTGTAAACTGTGATGAACTTGACCCCAGTGGAGCAATGAAAGCAAAGCCCTTCTAGGCAGTTCAAGGTGTTTTCAAAAGACCAAATAATGCTTCACATTGTTATGGTTGACACACTGTATCAACTTGGGAAGTTTAGAAATTTAACTAAGCAACTCAGCAGGGGGCCAGGATCTTCACTTTGTAAACACCTGGATGCTGTGCAAGAGGAAGGCTCACTTAAGGGTGTTAATTCAAGGGAGGAAAAGGGGCTTGCCCCTCCCACCCACTTTTGGCTTTTGTTGCTTTTGCTGTCTTCTGCAACCTTGAACTGTTGCCCCGGGCCAGGCCACCCTGACTTGGAGCCAGCTGATTGTTGACTAAAACCTCTACAAACTGTAAGCTAAATAAACCTTTCCTTGCTTAATTTTGGCCATCAGGTATTTCATCTCAGCAACTAGAGAAGTGTGACTAAGACACACATGAACAGCCTTGAAAGTCTGATTTTAAAACAGTTCTTAGTAAACATACTGGTATATGACATTTTCCCTTTTTGCCTATCAAAAAAAATCCCAGTCACTCAAGTTGCTTCTCAGATGGCAAGTTTAGTAAGTGACAGAGATAATAGGTTGCTGGGCTGACCCCAGCCTCTGGGCCCGTAGATGCATTCTGCCTCATCCAAGGGAAACTGCCAGCATCTACAGCACACAGGTAGTGCACGTGGCTCTGGGAAACTGCCCCAGGCTTTGCCTTTGAGGACTTGGATCCTCACACTGAGCATCATTCCCACTCTCCTCGGTTATTAACCTATGTTCTGCTACCCAAGAACATAGGAAGCGACAAAGCTTCAAAGTTGAAATATAAATCCACAGTTTAAAAACAAATAATTCTCATAAATATGTGCAGATATACAGCAGAAACAATCTACTGAATATAGAATAACAGAGATAAAGCTTGATAAGAAAGACTAAAGTTACCTGCTATAACTGGACTGTCGATGCAGATTTTAATTGCGTAGAGAAACTCACATCCGTTAGTGCTTCTGTCAACTACTGTGTTAAGTACTGGAGAGGTGGCAGCAACCTACAAACAATGACCTGGACTGCAAAGAAAATGAATACTTAAATAAAGAATTATAAAGAATTGTTAAGTGTTATGAAAATGTGTTTCGCTGGCTTTTAACCTAAACTGGAAAGGTCAGTGATAATTTCTAGGTAGAAGAGATGTTTCAGTCAATGCACAAAGAATGACAAAGAATTAAGCTGAAGGAGGTGCTGCCAAAACGTAAATCATTGGTAGCCAGCCTCAGTATGGTGAAAGAACGCCGCTTCTAGGGATGAAACAGTAAAGTGAAGGGAAAGTAATGATCAGTCATCTTGAAGGTCCTGTCTCTTGCAGTTTGCTGTTCGATGTCAAAAAATAAAAGCACTAGAAAGGTTGTAATGAATCCGATATTTCACACCCCATTTAACAGAGGTATAAAGAATGAAATTTTTTTCTTGACTAATTTTTCAGCCCCTATCAGATAATTTACTGTAATCTTTCAGAGAAATTTCATCCAGTGGAGCAATTTGTTTAGACCACTTCACAAAAGTTTAGCCACCTTAGGAGCGCTCCAGAAATGCTCAAAGTTTCACCTCCTGATCCCATTTTCCTCTTTAAAAAGTCTTCTCTTTTTACTCCTCCACACTCTTCTTTGAACTCACGAATCGAGTGTTTTGAATAGACTGCACGGTGTGTGCTTTGGTGGAAAGAGGACAGGACTTCATGTTAGTCTAAGTATGCTATATTGCAAAATACCATAGCCTGGAAAATTCATAGCCAATGAGTTTACTTCCACGGTTTCTCTGCTTCTAGGATGACACATTGCCTCTTTGCCTAAGGAGGGAAAGAACATGTGTCCTCACTCGGCAAAAGACACAGTAAGGAGTGCTCTCCTTAACTTACAACCTTTATGAAGACGTGAAATTCATTTGTGATGACTAAGCTTTTCTGACTTAATCATTCGAAATCCAGTTCTGGCTGTCTATACTTTGGGGCATCCTGGCTCTACCTTTGGATAGAGCCAGGTACTGACCCTCAGTGGACACTCCATAGGTGCAACCTGGATGCTCATTCAAGGTGACCCTCTTCTCCTGCAGATACTAGTTAGGGGTTCACAATTCATATGACACCTGTGGGAGACATGAATCTCCTCAGGCTACCCTTAGATTTGTGGGAAACTAAGCATCCTATATATCCACTAGGGATTGTATAGCAGCATCTCTGGTCTTTACACACTAGATACCAGTAACACCTCTCTGGCTGAAGAAATGAGGAACATCGCCAGACATGCCCAAATGTTCTTTGTTAGGTAAAATTGCCACCCACATTTCCAACAACAAAGTAGCCATTTTATCTACTCGAGAGCACATACAATAAACAAATTCTATCAAAGTAGATCTATTTTAAAATATTCTCACCCTCACAACTGAAATATAGGTTTCATTTTTCTACTCTAAAAAAGACTCTAAGTTTCCATGCAAGAAAGAGTATGATTTAGCAAAGATCCTGATAAATATTCCTCTTCCCTACCCAGGGTAATTGGTACCCCAGGTTTCCCAGGTTGAGAAGCAGAGCCCAGCACCACAAATATTTCCCACTGGTTTGCGTTCCATATGACATATTGCTATTTTACATGTTTTCTGTTCTAATGGTTATAACATCAAACACATCTGAAGGATTCATGTTAGAATTAAGTAAACACATGATATTTTGACAAGTAAAATTATTTACTAATATTTAAAAATAGGTAAATGTTTAAAACTCATAAAAAAGGAGTCAAACAACAGCTAGATGGTTATCCTCAAATAAATTTCATATGGGCTAGCCTGATTTTTCTGTTCTCTGACCTGGAACTCTGAGACAGTTCTATGTTTTAATGTGATGCACAGTTCAATAGGTAAATATCCATTGTTTGGTCTATCTTAAAGTAGTTGTTCTATTGTGATGTACTTAGTAGTTTTACTATTAAATTATGAAATATTTGGAAGTAGAGGCAAAACACACTATGCAAGGGAATCTAACTTTAAGTGTAATGCACACTAATGTACAATCAAACTGTAGTATTACAAAAAGGAACACAACTGTTCTGAATACATATATCAGTCTACTTAATTTTAATATTCTTACTATAAATGTCTGTCTTCACCCATTGTTATAAATATGAATTTAAATCATTGTAGCCAGTTTTATGGTATGAACAAAACATTAATAGGAACAACAAAATTAGAAGCAATAATGCATTTTCAAACAAGGGAATTTATCCTGCCATATTCTAGCAACTGAAATTCATAATTAACCTGAGAACATAATTCTTCAAGTACATACCAAAAAATAACCATTTTTATTAAAAATATTACTACCAGCTTAACTTTTAAAAGCTTACTTCTGGTATAAAATGAAGTGAATTAAAATAATGCTTAAAATTAAGAAAATTAATTTGTTTTGGGGGCCTTATTAATTTTAGAAATTTTTATGCCTACTATAGTGTAGGTACATACTAGTTACTTGATAATCATATGTCAAATCCACAGGAAAATGACAAATATTGCAGTATAATATGTGCACTGAGTAAAATAATGGAAAAGAAAGACATTTGTTGTAGCATCGAAATGTTTTCTGCATGTATCAAGTATTTAATAAAAGCTTGCAATTGAAGCAGAAATATTTTCATGGAGAAGTTGAAAGCAGAAAGGACAGCGTGCTGATAGTTTACCTCTGGTAAACTGTGCTTCCTGGTGTATACACTACTGTGGAATCTTCTCTCCTCTTCTGCGGACTGGACCTCATGACTCAATTCTAATAAAGAGAATGTGTCAAGAAAGCCGTCAAGTTTAATACTAGGTTGCAAATGACCCTGACTTCCACCTCGCTCTTACTCACTCTGACTCCTCTCCTGACCTTGCTCACAGGATTCTTTCCACAGTGGCCCATTTGGTAATGAACTGAGGGGGGTGTGGAACAGCCAGTGAGGAGCTGAGTTTCTGTCTTACAACCCCCCCCCAAAACTGAGTCCTGAGGAGAACGGTGTTCCCTGGTCTTGAAAGTCCCTTTTCCTTTGGATAGCCTTGCTGCTGCAATCATTCTTTTATTTTGTCTTTTCTTACGTTTATCTAACATCTTCAAAACAGGTAGAAGCACTGAGAGCAACCCTCAGGATTTAGAAAAGGAGTCCTGGTGGTCGGAATGAATAACAACAATAGTTGGAAAGGGGAAAAGGCAGTGGTTTGTAAAGGCAAGACGAGAAAAGCTGAGACAGATACTGAACACTTAAAACATACTACTCATTTTATATGCCTTCTGTGTGCAAAATGCAGAAAACACTTTTGCTCTTAAGAATATTATGCTTTAATGGAACATACATGCAAACACACACACACACACTTTCCCTCTAAAACCATTGTTATGGTTTGTGTCTGAAATAATGTTATGAGTGCTATGGAAGAGGTCTGCATGGTATAAAACAGAAAAAAAATATCAGTCTAGCAGGTAACATGTTAGCTATGTACTCTGAGAAGCAGATATTCCCACAGAATTAGGAGGGTATGAGCATTTGTATTCATTATTTTTTAAATTTCAGTTCATTAATACATGTGTGTAGTACATAATGCTTATGTTCCTTGAGGGAAGTTGGCACCACTGCCTAATACACCTTGATTCCTTTTCTCATCCTCTTTCCATTTCCTCCCACCCCTCTCCACCCATCTCTCCCTTCCTCCTCCCACTTATTTTACATGTTTGCAGAGTGTACCATTTGCATGCCTTCTGTGGGGTCTGTATGTATACCTAACACATGTCTAAATCCCTTACCCCTTCCCCTCCCCTCATATCTTTTTTTTTTAAATAAAAGCACAAAAATATATTAACAAATAGACACAAATTAGCATAAAAAATAGTATAATCAAAACTGATCTACAGACAAGGTGACATGGACTCAACAGTGGTTGTTGCTTTACCTATTGATATCTTCGAAGTGTATATACATGAACACAGATACAGACATGCGAAATTGGTCAGACAGTTAATCCTCTCAACAACAGAAAAACACAAAAAACAAAAAACCAAAGACAAAAAAAACAAAAACCAAAAACAAAAACAAAAACAAAAAGATTGGATTAAAAAATTGCGGCATTTTTATATAATGGAATATTATTCAGCTATAAAGAAAGACAGTTTTGGGGACTTTGTAGGCAAGTGGTCAAAACTGGAGTCCATACTCATAAGTGAAATAAATCAGCAGTACATATGCAGGCAACGTATTGTATCACTGGTGTAAGAACCTGAGGGTGGGAATATAAACTAAGAGACATGAAGGAAATCTGTTCAAAAACAAAGAACAGATGGGACGAGGGAAAGGAGAAAAGAAAGAGGCAAAAATGTTTGTATATATGTATATACATATGTGCAGGAGGGCTAGCATGGTTCTACTATTGTATTATATCACTTAATGCTAAGGAATAATTGATGACGGGTTATTCGATCAATCTTGTATGTCTGTATGTGCTATCCTGAACACACACTTCGAAGGTATCAATATGCAAAGCAGCAACTATTGGTGGTTTTTCTTTGTTCCCTCATATCTTGATGCCCTTCTCCTTAGAGAAAAATCTGTCTCCCTCCTTCCTGTTATCTATCTTTTATATTGATCTGTATTTTTATTCTGGGTTTCTCATATAAGAGGAACCATGTGGTATTTAAGCTTGTGAGTCTGATTTATTTTACTTAACAATAGTCTCAAGGTGCCTCCATTTTCATACAAATGATCAGGATGATCTTTCTTGATAGTACTCGTGTACATACCAGAACCACATTTGCTCTGTCCATTCACCTGTAGGTAGACATAAAGCCCGCCTCAAGATTTAGCTGTCAGGAATTGTGTTACTGTAAATATGGGCAGGTGTGTATGATTGTAAAATGATGTCTTTAACTCTTTGGGGAAGATACATCGCTCTATCAAACAGAATTTCTAGTTTCAATTTTTTGAGGAAACTTCATGGGGGTTTTCAAGTGTTTGTACTAGTTTATCTTCCCACCAGCAAGGTAGAAATGATCCGCTGGCGCCACAGTCTCACCAGCATTTTTTATTGTTTGATTTCTTATTCTTTCTTAGGTAAGATGAAATTTTATGTTCTTTTAACCTGCATTTCCCCAATGCACAGTGATGGTGAACATTTCTTCACCTATTTATTTTATATCTTCTGTGAAGTATCTAATCCTTTTGTTTGCCTTTTTAAAAAATTGTGTCTTCCATTTGGCGAGAGCCTAATTTTTTGAGTTATTTATCTTTTCTGGTTATGAGTGCTCTGTCTGAGAAATTGATGTCAGTTCTTTCCCATTTCTTCAGCTTGTTTTTCCACTCCATTGATTTCTTCTTCTCTTTTGCAAAAGCTTTTTGAATTGATATGAACTTATTTGTTGATTCTTGGAACTATTTCCTTTGCAACAAGCCTCTATTCAGAAAGTCCTTGTTTATGACTATGACATTAAGAGCTTTATTTTCTTCTCTTCCAGTAGATTGTTTCTGGTTTTAAATTTAGTTCTTTGATCCATTTTGATTATAGTTTACTACATTGTGAAAGATATGGATCTAGACTCAATCTTCTGCGTGTGGATAGTCAACATTCCCAACACCAGTTATCAAAGGGGTTGTGTTTCCTTTACTGTGGGGTTTTGGTCCCTTTGTCAAATGTCAACTTGTTGGAAGTATTTGGAGTATTTTTAACATCCTCTATTCCATCTCACTGATCATTGTTATGGTTTGTGTATGACCGTTGTTCCCCCAAAGCCTCATGCAGTCATGAGATGGGTTTCTAGAGTTTATGGCTGATCGACGTCCAATGTTGGGATTATGGGTGTGAGTGCTACACCCACCCTGTGGTTGGTAGTTTGCATACAATGTAAAGGAGGGAAAGAGACTTGCTTTTCCCTCTGCCATTCTTCCCTTCTGCTCTTGCTACTTTTGCTGTTTTTTGCTACCATGAACTGTTGCCCTCTGCCATGTGCTACCCTGCCTTGGAGCCAGCTGATTATGGACAGAAACCTGCACAGACTGTGAGCTAACTAAACCTTTCCTTCCTTAATTTTAGTCATCAGGTATTTTGTCTGAGCAACAAGAGAAAAGTAACCAAGACAATCATCATGTCTGTCTTTGGGCCACTAATATTCTATTTTTATCACAATAGCTTTGCAGTATAACTTCAGGCCCAGGGTTGTACTGCCTTCCGTTTTGTTCTTGTTTCCATGGATTGTTTTTGCTATTCTAGGTTTCTGTGATTCCATATGAATTTCAGAATTATTTTCTCCAGTTCTATGGAGTGCTTTGGCATTTCAATTGGGATTGCACTGAAAATGCATATCCATTTTGGAAACGAGGCCATTTAACTATATTAGTTGGACTTATCCAGAAGTTGGGGATATCTTTCCATTTTCTGATGCCCTCTCCTACTTCCTCTTTCAAAGTAAAGTAGTTCTCAGTGAATAGTCATTCTTTTCTTGGGTTAGCTACTAAGTATTTAATTTTTCTTGGTGACATTGTGAATGGGATTTTTTCTCTAATTCCTTCTGCAGTGAGTTCATTATGAGTGTACAGGAAGGCTATTGATACCTTGTGTGATGATTCTGTATTCTGCCCCATTACTATATTTGATGAGCAATTCTAAGAACCTTTGGGTGGATTTTTGGGATCTTCGGTGTAGAGGATCGTATATGAGTTTTATGGGAAATTAACACCTACGGAAGATAATTGAAGCAAGAATGGCAGGAAGAGCCTAGGACAAGGTGAGCTTCACCTCTACAGGGACCCCTAGGCAGTGCTGACACTTGAGGAGTCAAGTGCTGAAGAATAGAAATCCAGGCAGGCTTAGTCACAGGTTGGCGCCACAACCCGACTTCAGCCCAAAACCTAAGTTGAATCCTGAAGTGTTGAATAGCAGCAGGCTTTTGGTCTGTAGCTGGGTACAAAGTTATTGCTTTAAATGAGATCTCATTCTTTCCAGTGGAAAACAGAGGATTCCTAAAATATGGGGAGTTTTAACTGAGCTTGGCAAATGCAATACTAAGAATGAATGAGGCGGAGGGAGTAGTGGGTGACAATCTTTTGAATGTCCACTTTAGGTTTCCAGAATGCTAGAATATTTAAAGATTAATCTAGTTTCTGTTCAGTTCTTTTAATTTGCCAAACATCTAAGAATTCAGTGTGTTTGGAACCAATGGGCTTCTGGATCTCCACAGACTTGTGGGGTTATCTGTGAGGGAGTTAGGAGTGAATGATCAAGGAAAGACCTCAAGGGTGGACAGCAGGTCCTTCGTAGAAAAGATACACAGAAAGTTTTAATTTGGACATAAAGACTTGCATATTCACTTTCCTTATCTTACTAGGTCAACCTTGTCTTGCACCATCAGGTTCCTATGCTTATAACTCAGATTTACTTTTAAAGTCACAATTTAAGAAAGCTTCCCTGATGCTTTAGATTAGGTCTCTCCCTGTATCATATGATCTATTTTCTCTCATCATTTTTCTGTAGAACAGTGATTACCGAAACACTATTACCTTTGTAATACAATAAATTTTTTAAATTTTTCATTTCATTCACTAGAGGACTATGTATATCGTATTTTGTTTCTATCGTCTTCTTTCTTCTTAGAATTTAAGCTACGTGAGGGCAGAGGTTATCTCTGTCTTATTTTGTCAAAGCTTGGCCTCACGCTGCTACGCAATATGTTCTGAATAAATACTTGATAAAAGAACACAGAGAAGTAGGCCATATAAAATGCCACTTCCTTCACCCCTGATTTGTCCCACTGGATGACAGTTTGAATGATCTAGCTATAAACTGAGGATTTTTTCCAAAATTCTCAAGCTTCCTTGACCAATAACGACCACACCATCAAATTCCAAAGTGCTACTTTTGTTCCTCTTGCTAAATTAACTGCTTCACAGGTTTGGCCTCATTCTCTTGCTGAAACACTGGTGAGACCATGCTGTTCCCTCTCTCGCCTCTCCACCGCTCACAAAATGGGATAAAAAATCTAAATTTTCTAGTCTGACCTATTCTCACTCCTTTCCACCTTACTCTCTAGTCTTATGTAGTTTCTCCGAACTTTCCACACACACCGTGTGTTTCCGGGGCTCCGTGTGTTTGCTTATGACATCTTTTCCTCCAGAAAACTTTCTCTACTTTCTGAGTTTTGATAAATATCAGTCATTCATCAATATTTACTTAAGGTACTTCCTGGTCCGGAGATGTTCTAAAGTCCATTACTAGGTGCTTTTCCTCTATATTCCATTATCTTACCTTCTGTATTATGATTTTGAAGGAAAAAATTTTGCTTGTGTGTTTGTCTCACCCAAGAACTGGCAAATCTTCCAGTGTGGGAAGAACTCTACCTTACGTTGTGATAACAAAAGGCAATCATAGTGACTGACAAATGATAGACATTTAAGGATATTTATTAAGGAGCAGTAAGAAGTGATGGGTAGGAATAAGGGAGAAAATATATGTCTTGATTCAGACCAAACAGTGTAATAGAAATTTCTAAATTGTCATTTCATTCAGTACTTGCATAGAATGTCCACAGTTACATTTTATAAAAACACATATACTTTTTTTTTATTATTTTAGAAACATAAAAGTACAAAAACATATTGACAAACAGACACCAATTATCATAAAAAATAGTACAATCACAACTAATCTATAGATAAGGTGATATGGTCTCAACAGTGGTTATTGCTTTATCCATTGATATCTTCGAATTGTAAATGTATGAACCCATATACAGACATGCAAATTTAGTCAGACAGTTAATCCT
>PVLD010012930.1:21669-58216 GCA_004027595.1 Dinomys branickii | reverse complement strand
ATACAGGGGTGTATACAAACTGCCATGGTTGGAGGTGGGAAAGCACATATGCTCACAGCGGACCGCCCGGCTCCACCCTGTCGTCGTGCTATGGGTGGGGGCGGGTCCAGACCATGTGGCTCCAGCATTACCGTTCCCCACCCCTTGCAGCTGGGCAATGGGTCTCCGAAGCTGAAGCTACGAATGCCGAAACGAGGGAGGCCCACTACTCTTGATAGCATCCATTGAAATGTATTCCTAAAGTTACCCTCCGGCCAACAGGGGCTGAAATTTGTAATCAAATTTGGAGGTGGTTGCTAAGAGAACCAGGAGCAAAGTACTTGGTGTGTAAATTTTACCATTGTTTTCAAAATTAGCATCAACACAAGCTTTAACTTTGAAAGACTTTGAAGCTAATTAGCACGTGTACTAATGATGAAAGAAAAATAGACACAAAAGGAGAACTCAGGAGTGGGCTGGATGATATTATTTCTTATCTATTTATATTTTTTCTTTGCCACTTGATGAGAATAAGGTTGAACTTGAGAAGAATGACAAAAGATTTTGGAAAAGGCGGGAATCAAATGACATCACTCCTCACCAGTTGCAAACCAGTAAACCTATGAAAAAGGAAAAACATTTGAAGGGTAGGTTAATATCTCCAAAAAAACAAGGAGAAAAGAGACAAATTATGAAATCAGAGACACAGATAAGAAGTACCACTAAATCTTGAGCATAGAGTCAACTTCGTGGAAAGAAATGAAAGTATCAAGAATTGTAACTGTCCAAACATGCTTGCAAATCTTTCATTTTTACTCTAAATAATGCAGCATTACTTATACACCTTTTCACTATTGCCAGTTTATGTTTAACAACTTTAAGACCTACTCTCTTTTTCCAAAAATAACCTAACTGTGTAAAAACAGATGTAAGAATTCAGTGATCCCCAAACCTGCATGGACTGGCTACATCATAGTCACCTGTTCTTTCAATAAAAATAGTTCTGGGAGCTCTAATATTAAACATCCAGTGGTAGGTCCAGATGGGAACCAGTAGTGGGAATTGTTACAAGTCTTTCCAGAAGATTTTAGTGCACGGCCAGATCTGAGGACTGCTCTCACAGTCTTTCTGTGATCCACTTGCTAGAGAAGCCTGGCTATCTGAACTGCTAAAATGAGGACATACCACACAGCAGCTGGCAGTTTACCGCAGTGAAGAAAGCATCCCAGGAGGAGAAAGTAACCTTGATAGGCCAGCTTTGCACACCAATGATCAGACAGAGAATAGAACTCTAAGGGATGGTGAACCTGGCATAACCTAGTTACCTGCATCTCAGAAATAAGCCTCATTTACCCTCCATGACCTGGGAAGGAAGACATGGCTCTAAGAAAGAACAGAAAAAGCTGCTATAAATGAGCCCTTGTCCTATACCTGTATTTAACCTCTGACCCCTCTGAGTAACCAGAAGTAGGCCAGGTTAGAGATTAGAAAAGGGCTCAGAGAAAGAATGGCAAACAGGACCAGAGCTGGAGGCTCCCACAGACTGGATTCCTGGCTTTCCTCAACAGACACACAGAGCACCCTCTGTCCTCTTCATATCAGGCTTTGGGATTGCTTCCATGGGGCAATAGTCACTCATACCAAACGTTTGGCCTGAGTATATTATTAACCATCCATCAAGTTAAGAAATACTTATCAAACTTCAACTATGTGCCAGGCACTTGAGCAGCAATTCTCAAAAAAACATTAAAATCACTGGAGAAATTTAAGAAATTACCAATGTGCAGATCCCACCCAGAAATATTGAATAAATTAGTTTCTCAATTTATTGAGTAAATTAGTTTAGGTAGGGTCTTAGCAGCTGTAATTTTGAGAGCTTCCCAGGAGACTGTAACATGTGGAGAAGGTTAAGACCTATGATACTGCAGTTACAGGAATGGCTTGCAAAGGGGAGGGGGCATTAGAATCACTGGATATCTCATGTAAATACAGCTTCTTCCTCCCTGAGCTTTCTGTGTCAGCAGGTCTGATGTGGGGCCCAAGGATTTCTCTACCAGTTCCTCGGTGGCACTGACCCTGCTGGTCCAGCACCACACTGAGAGCCAGAGTTAATCGGGGTTTGTATCTCAGGAAATCCACAGTCAATGAAGAATGTGGGTTCTTGCCTCCTTCTTTGCCAACGTCAGAGCTTACCTGAAATCAAACCTCTCACACTAGAAAGTCATTCAAACTTGTGTTATTTTGTGAGCCTTGAAGCCTAAGCCCTGCCATGCTTTGATTTTAAAAAGCAAAAAGGATACAGAAAACTCCATTCCTTATTGGAGATTTTTAGAGGAAAAATTGGTTCCAGGCTTACTCAGGTTGTTGAAAAAGTCTAGTTCCTTGAAGTTGTAGGGTTGAGGTCTCTGTTTTCTTGCTGAATAAAAGGTGGGGCTGCTCTTAGCTTCTAGGAACTTCTCTCTGGTCCTCGCATGTGACTCCTCTGTTTTAGATCTAGCAACAGTACAGCAAATCCTTCTCATACCTGGAAACCCTTTGGCTTCTCTCTTCTACTTTTAAGGGCTTGCATCATCACATTGGACCCCCTTGAAGAACCCAGGCTCATCTCCCTACCTAAAAGCCAGCTAATTAGCAGCCTTAGTTGCATCTTCAAAGTCCTTCAACAGCACTACCTAGATTAGTGCCTGACTGAATGGCCAGAGGACAAGACTTTCATGTGTTTAGACTTTGCCACCCACCATCCCACTCTACCTAGTTAGGAGCACTTTGCAATAGGCAGGTATTTGAAGAATATACTCTCTCTCCTGTCAGCCATAGAAGCAGCCAGTACCTGCACATCTGGAATCCCAGATTGCCACGCCCGGACCAGCCTGGAGGGAGGAAGGAGTGCCAGTGTGGAATGGAAGAAAGGACAGTTCTCGGTGCCTTTTGGCACTGTGAAGAAGAGGGGAAGGAAAACTGCCTCGGGTCACTGTTAAATCCTTTCATTGCCTTAATTAGAGCTCCAATAACTTTAAGGCAGGGCTTGGGAAATTCAGATCTATAGGCAATGTGTCTGCAGCAGGACAAATGAAGTCCTTGTTGCTGGAAAATTCTGGTCTGGAGAGCTGAAGATAATCCCCAATAACTAGGTAGCATGTTATGAATACCCTGTAGGCTAATTGCGCTTAATCCATTCCCCTACCACAGCCACCTGGGGAATCTGTCCGATATGCAAATCTGATTGTGTCCTTGGCTATATATGTGCCTTCCATGGCTCCCCATTTGATGCCATAGAGTGCACTTTCTCTGAGTATGTAAAAGACCTTGTGTTCTGGACTCCTCCAGCCACATGCTGCATCCTCCCTAACTGTCAGAAGCTCCCTGAACATACGATCACACTCCCTGTCTTTTCTCTGGCCTAGAATACTCTCCCTCTGGTCTTTACTTGTGTTTTCCTTCAGGAAGGCTCTTCTCTCTCCAGGGCTAGACTAGATTGGCTGCCCCTGCACAGGGCCCAGTTCTGTACCTTTCCTTCCCTCAATGAAGAGCTTTCTGAGCAGCGCAAGGTACTCAGCACAGCACACATATTCAAAAACATTTGCTTAGGAACAACACTGGCAAGAGCGTAGGTCTGTCATTCTCAGGCAGGTGCATTGAAGTTGCCTTGGAATACTCAGTGTGGGAGTGAGGAGAGGCCTAGGGTAGGAGCTGGTCTTCAGACTTCCTCCATCCTCTGCAGGGATCACTGCAAAGGGAAGATGTAAGGCCCATGGTGAAAACAATATTAAAATTTTCAAGACACCAGGGCATGGTGTGATTATGAGTGTGCAGGTCATATGTGATAGTCAGATCTCCACCATAATCCAGCTACCTACTGTATAGGAGTCTGGTCTCATGGCATAACCCCTACCTAGACTCACTTAAGCCCCCTTTTGGGGAGTGTGGGCTGGGCAGATGCCCTAGGATAACTTCCATGGCCTCTGTCTGGCACAAGACAGAGTATGAAGCTTTTTTGGCATAAGATAGAGCAGGCCCTACAGAGTAGCCTAGGTGATAAATGATCCAGGAAGGCAGCACCAGGGAAGCCTGGCTGTGGGCAGCTGTCCCAGGCACAGAGCAGCAGTTCATGATAGAAGAGGTGGGGGATGGACAGTCAAAGGTAATGCAGAATCCCAAGAATCTTAGGAAGGTCTATAAATCAGAGACAGCACCAGAAATGGACACAGAAAAAAGCAGAGCAAGACCTGACCTTCAGCCTTGAAAATCCTGCCAAGTCCCAGAGCATTGCACACCTCTGTACTGACTTCTGAACCTTTGCTGTCAGAGCTGTCACAGGAAGAAAGCCACAGTGGCAGATCCTAGCATGCATGCATGCATGCATGCCTCCATCCATCCATTCATGAATCAGGGCCATAATCTCAGCAAAAGCATGTTCAACCTCAGCACCACTGTCTAGAACATTTCACTAACAAAAACACTTTTTATTTCCACTCAAATTAATCAGCTTGACTCTACTGTAAAGTCAATACATGTGCATATACTAGCACATATATGTGAAAACCACAGGCTTAGCCAATACCTCTACCTTTGACTCCTGTTAATACAACCAAGTCTTACAAGAGTGGAGAGACAATTAATCTTGAGAATAAAAGTATACACAGAAATATGATAGTTGACGTTGTCTACAGTGATCAAAGAGATCTCTTGAAAATGCAAGTAGGATCATATTGCTTTATGTGTAAAAATTTTTAGTGACTGCCCACTGCCATTTATTCTATCAGTTCTTCCATTATTCAATAAGCACCACACATCCTGGGAACTGATTCTGTGCTGTTGTTTCTGTAGGATCAAATGCACATAACCTAAGAGAATCTGCATGGCTGCTGTCTGACCCTTGCCTACATTCCTAGCTACATTCCAAACTTGGGCAAACGTTGAGAGTCACCCAGAGGACCTGTTAAAACCCCGGTTTGGACTCTGATCCCAAATTTTCTGATGCAACTGTTCTATGACCAGGCCTGAGAATCTTCATTCCCAATAAATTCTCAGGGAATGCTGCTATCGATTAAAGGAAGAATTAGAGAGCCACTGTCTCACCTTCCCAGTTACCATGGCCAACTCCAGCTTCCAGTGCTTCTGTTCCCCTCCTCTCACACATAGACTCCTTCCCCACTGAGCACTGGATTTTCCAGATTGTGTATCACACTGTACCAAAGCTCTTTTTTATCTTTACACACCGTCCCCTTTGCTCAGGACACTGTCCTCTTTCGGCTCGCTGCCATTCTGTAGTAAGATCTAGTATAAATGCACTGCTCCAGGACGTCTTACAGGTCTCCTCCCATTGTCAGTCTCACCAAATTAACTGTGCTGGGGTCCATGCCTGAGCTTCAGTAGCAGCCTGCACATTTCCTCCTGTTACTTTTAACCTTTATGTCATCACAGCTGCTCAGATCCACCCTATTCACTAGCTCATCTGCAAGACCTGGCCAGTAATCAGCAGGCAATCAGTAAATATTTGTTAAATGAAAGAACAAACAACATGAGCCTGACCATTGATTTTTACCAGGATATTAGCCCACACGCGAATCAGGTAGAATATTAATACCTTGTTCACACACTGCCACAGTGGTTCTCAGAATGTGAATCTTGGACCAGCTACATCAGTGTCTCATGAGAACCTCTTAGAAATGCAAATCTTTATGCCTTCCCGAGCTCTAAGGGTGGAGCCAGCGATCTGATTCCCACAAATCTTCCAGGTGGTTCTGGTGCTCCTTCAGGTTTGAGAACCCCCAGTGAGGGAGAATGCTCAAGTATTCTGAAAATAGCAGAGCTCTTGGTGTGGTGGAGTTGACTGTGTGTGAACAGTGGGAGGGATGTGCTAACCAAGGTCTTGGGGAGGGTCCACACCCCTGGTAGCTGTACCCTCAGAGTCATCCAGCCAAGTTTATTCTCTAAAATACAGATATCTACAAAACTATAGCTCCATGGATGGCAATGTCATTGTGGACAAAGACAGTTTAGAAGGGAGACAATCACTCTGTCAGGTGAATCAGTAATAAGTTGAAAAGTGACAACAAGGAAAACCCAATGAGTTGAAAGGGTGAGTTGAGCAGGAAGCACTGGGATAACAAAGGTGTTCTAGGCACAGGCAGGGTCATGTGAGCACAGCTTGTCCAGATTCACTGTGCTGCCTTTCTGGGTGTAAACATGGTTCTGAGTGTGAGAAATAAATGCAGAACTGGCAACCTAGTCCTAGTGCATGCAAGTATCCTGGGTCTTAGAGGAGAGGCCAGGACAGGAACAAGACCCACAACAGGACTTGGGATGCTGAAGAAGATCTTAGTGCTACCTGGCAGTCCAGTATCACGTACACTACAGTGCCAGGACAAATGGCCTCAGGAACTGGAGTTCAGGTGCATGCAAACAGGGATTGCCACAGAAGACTTTGGAAAGAAGAAACCCGACTTGAACTTGGAAGTCTGTTGTTGAAATCCTACCAGGAAATATTCTTTAATTTTCTTTAAAAATTAGGAATAAGAGATGTCCTCTAGCTACTTGACACTGGATCAAACTGGAAATAAGAGGCTAACTTGATTATTAAACCATGACAAGCTACAGTCTGTAGTTCTACCATAAGCTTCTAAATCACCTGTGCCTGTTCCATTTGCTCTCAGATGTTACTCACCTGCCAACAAAGTATATTCTACCCAGCAAATGAAGCCAGCCTCACTTATGACCCAGAGAGCACAGAATGGAGGAGCCAACTGCCATCCTGGTTACTCTACCTTCTGTCCTGGTGTGTGGTTTCCCAAGAAACGAGCAGTGAGCAGTAGACAGACTCGATCAAGAGCAAATTTGGCACATGAAGCCAGGAGCACGTTCACTCACTCACTAAGAACTGGAAACTCCTTAAAATCAGCACTTGTTGTAAGTTAGGTCAATGGTAAGAGCAAGGGATATCAGGGTCCAAGATTTCAGATACCTAGTGGACACTCGATCCACAAAATAATATTATTATCTTAAAAGAATATGCACATTAGAAAAACATTTCTCCAGTGTGCAGCTAATTGTGAGTTTCACACTGAGCTATATCCCCACCCTTTCTATTTTTTATTTTCTTTTGAGAACAGGCTGGACTAGAGCTTTATAGCCTCCTGCCTCAGTAAATGACTATTTTTTTTTTAATCAAGGTCTTGCTACATAATGCAAACTGGCGTCAAAATCGAGAACCTCCTGCTTCAGCTTCCTCATTGCTGAGATTATGGGTGTGGGCCACTATGCCTGGCTCAGTAGATAACTAAGAAGGGAGGGGAAAGGGACATAAAGAGAAATAAGATGTGTCATGTACATGTACCAAGTACAGTGAATGTATTCCTGCTGTACCACAAACAAGTACTAATAAAATAAAACAAAATAATAAAGAGAAATGAACCTTCTCTTATCCTCCAATTTGTTTTGGTGAGCTGTCTTTGCCTTCTTCTTCACCATGGGGATAGTTACCAGCATAAGCTCTAGAAGCTTCATGATGAGCTTGCTGGGAACACACATTCTGCAATTTAATTGGGAGGCATTTTTGTTGTTGTTGTTCTTTTGGGGTTTTGAGTTCATTGTTGTTGTTGATGAGTGTAGAGTTACTTATTTTTTACTTTTGGCAGAAGCCCCCAGTTTGCAAGAGCTAAGTACCACAGTGCATGTACCATAACCAACAGAAATGTATTATTTCACAGCTCTGGAGCCTGGACATGGAGAACCAAGGTGTGGGCTGCTTGGTTTCTTTGGAGGTTGCTCAACATGTGGTTCACCATGCCCACTTCTCCCTGTGTCTGCACCCAGTCTTCCCTCTATGCATGTCTGTATCCGCACTTCCTCCTCTCATAAAAACTCCACTCCTGTGGGATTAAGATGCTCCCTAGTGACCACGCTTTAACTTGATTACTTTTGTAATCAAGACCCTATGTCCCAGCAAAGTCTCATTCTGTGGTAATAGGAGTTAGAACTTTATCTTATGAATTTTGCAGGGATACAATTCAATCCATTGTACCCACTCATGTGCCTTTTTGCTAACTGGGGGTGATAAAGCCATGTTTCTTAACACATCTCCCATGGAAAATGGCACATCTCCCCAGCAGAAGAGAGTTCCCCTCTTCATATGATATTTACCCTTGGCAAAGCTCACTTCAAAGAAGAACCTAGAAAGACAAATACTTTGTCTCTCTCAGCCCATCTTAAGACACAGCAGTAGTTTCAGACTCTGGCCCTATAGATAAGGCCTATGACTATATTAATCGTCAGGCAGGCTTCATCATGGCGGCATCGATGTGTCTGTTATTCTTGCACACTGGATGCTATATATAGCCAGGGGTCAATATCAAGTTTTCTCACCTCTCATTCTGCCCAGAAATCCAGGATAAGAACTCAAAATCTCAGGATAAGAACGCTCCTGATGTTGGAAGAAGAAGGTGAAGATTTAAAAGAAGTTCAGTGCTATAGGTAAAGTGTGAAGGGAACATCCCCCAGGGTTCCTCTTGCTCTCTGGGTTTGGTAGCTGGGACCTTCAGAGAAGATTCCTCAGCAGCAGCCTTCCCACCCTGGAGGCAGAAGAGGAGAAGTAGGATTAACATAACACACACACACACACACACACACACACACAGAGGGAGGCGTCCTTTGCAAATTCTGTTTCTCATCAATAGACAAATTTAAAGCACAAATGTCAAGGCTAGGTGTGCAGAGTGGTGGAAAGGCCTCCATACTGCTGTCCCCATGCACTCTTACCCCTTGCTGCAGAGTGGAGGAAACACTTGTGCTGATGCCCACCTCAGCCTAAGCAATGAGTCTCCCCCTTGTTCTTTGGAGTGAAATGAAGCCTGTGAAGCCAAGGCACACCTTAAAGCCATCCCTGCAGACAGCTGCACCCGTGGCTATGGTGTGCTTGGTGGGGTGGAGAAGCAGGGGCTCTAAAGCCACGCCCTTGCATGGAAGGAGTGCCCACTTCCACTCCAGGGCTTCTCTCAGCCTCCTTCATTTTCCATATTCATGTTTATAGAAACTAGAAGTCCTTAAGATTTAATTAGGAGACCGCGTTAGGAGACGGAATGGGCTGAGTTTGGTGGAAGTGTGTAGGCTTGGGCAAGGAGGCACGTGAGTATTTAAATGAAAAGAACATTTCATGGGCAGAGCAATCAATTAGCCACAGTGGAAGCTGGTTCCAGGTGCTTCCCTGGACACCAAACTGAAATGCTTTTGCCTTGGAACATATCATTTAACAGCAAAAAAGATCCCTCAGCCTCTCTTTACAACAGCCTTCTGAGGAATGAGCTTAGCCATTAAAGAAAATTAAAACCCCAAATACCTGAGAAGGTCCTGGCATGAGAATTCAATGGGATCCTACAGGAAAAGTTTTCAGGGGGCTCTGAGGCACTTAGCAAGCATGAACTCCCTTGATCTTGCAGAAATGCCCTCCCAGTCCAGAGAGGTCTGCAAAAGGAATGGTGAGGAGCTATTTGCACTGAATTCTGACCTCTTCTCAAGCCAAGAGGACATGACCAATTCTGGCTCTGGCTTTGCTACCAATTATGTGTGTGACCTGGGACAAGTTCTTTCTCTTCTTTGGTCTTTTCCTCATGTCATTGCTATAAAGACTAAATGAGTGAATTATAATGCGTTAACGCCATCACTGGAGGGCACATACCAGTGGCTCAATGAATGTTAACCCTCCCTATCACCACATTTACTTCCCTCTAACACTGGGTAGGCCAAATGCTTTCTGTGGACACACGACATAGACATTTAACAGGAATAATTGTGCTGACTTTCCCTTGGACCAATCTGCTGACCTCACCTCCTCATCTGGAGGATGGAAGTGAGGGTTCACAGGCTACTGTGGGTGCTCAGATGAAAATATGAATGAGAGGATGCTTTGGGATCTGTGATATCATGAACTAAAATGTTGAAATTGATTCAAAAGCATACTCATGAAAGACAGTCATCTAATTGTGGGTTTAACTCTGTTCTTTATGCAATTATTTAAACTCTCTATGCTCCAGCTTTCCATCTACAAAATGGATGAAAAGGCAAACATATGCTTCATGAAGATTTAAAAGTATGTACAAAATACTCAGAAGAGTGCCTGACGTATCATAAACACAACAGATAATATCTGCTACTGTCCTTCTATTGTTACAGATATTCTTGCCATTACTATCAATAGCAGTGTATCCAGTAATCACGGTCATATTTCCTTTGAGGATACATATTTCACGCTTACACATCACTGCCAGATACGGAAACTTGGTTTTCCTTTCATAGACGGCACCATGCCAAATGGGCTCTTTCCACACCACAGCTCTATGAAGCAGACTCTGCTGGGTTCAAGTTTTAAAATCTAGGTGCTGTAGGCAAAAGTCAGGACCTGTCTATTTCCTACTTGCATGAATTGTCCATTGTTGGGGTGCTGGATTCCCCCAGTAGGTGGCATGAGGTGAAGGTTTGTTTTCTCTTGCCAGGAAAATCCACTGGGTAATGATGCCAGAAACAAAGGCATGCGGTCTCTCTGAGGCCAGTTCATGCAAAAACACCCACAAGCTGCCAAGTAAGGGCCCTGATTCCAAACCACACACAGGGTCCAGCCTCCAAGGGATGCTCTTATAAAGAGGGAGGAAAACCATGCTCTTATAAAGCTGTAGACACTGTATTAGTTTCATATTGCTGCTGTAACAAATTAGCATAAAGCAGAACAAATTTAACATCTCATGGTTCTAGAGGTCAGAAGCCTAAGGTCAAACTGTCAGAAAGACTGCAGTTCTTCTGAAGGTTCCAGGGAGGATCTGTGTCCTTGCCATTTCTGACTTCTGCAGACCAACGATACTCCTTGACTTTGATCCCTTCTTTCATTTTCAAAACCAGGATTTTAGCATCTTGTCTGCCTGATCTTCCCAAATCCCTCTCATAAATACCCTCATGGTTACAATGGCCTCACCTAAATAATCCGGGATAATCTCTCTTCCCAAGATCATTAATCACATCTGCAAAGTCCCCTTCATTGAGAAGTTAATCCATGTATGGGTTTCAGGCATTAGAGCATAGATAACTTCGGGGAGCCATTATTTAGCCTACAACAGAGATTAATTCTGTTGCACCCAAAGGTCTCATCCCAAATTGCCAAGGGCATCTCTCATAGGGTGTGAGCACCTAGGAGAGTTCTTGGGATGTGAATCTGGCACAGCTCCCTTACATCAGGGCCATCATGAGGGGATTTGAAAGTGTTTCTGGTCTCGGGTTCAACAGCCTTAAACTGGCAGGCACTCAGTAAACATTGTAAAATGTTAAATGATTGAGTGGCCTTGGCTTCTCCACCTGGCCTTACTTAGGTTTCTTATGGATGAATTAGGTGTCAAGATAGCATACATTCCTGAGCTTGAGTGTAAATGATGCTTTTTGGGAATGGAACTGCCATTGACCGGAGAATCCAGTTTGAGAGATCAGAGAGAAGAAAGGCAAAAGGCTCACCTGGAAAAGCACAGTAGCCTGTAAGGTATAAGCCCTTTAAAAAGGCCCATCTAGAGGATTAGCATATGGTAGCAATGGAACAAAGCAAGACATGGTTGGCTGAGGTGCACTTAGCAGAGTGAGGGCTAGAGAGGGTTGGTCAGTAGCCTATGCAGATCTGCTACTCACACCAGCACCTGGCAATCTCCAAACCTGGGCCGGGCTCACCTTACCAAGGAGAAAATTAAGAGTCCAGAAAAAGAAAGACCTACCCCCAAACATAGCTGGTTAAAGTCCCAGCCCCTGGCCCCTAGTCTAGTGCCTTCCCTCTAGTGCATTCCCTCACAAAAGCATTGCTGTCACCTCTGTTAAGGAGAGCCACAATCATGTGACCATGCCACCCAGAGCATTACCCAGGCTCCAAGAGTAGAGAATGTGACAGACATAATTAGAGTTCAGTGTAAATTCAAGTACTGCTTAAAATAAAGCTAGCTTGAAACATGAATAATAAGTTGGTGGTGAAGATTTTACTCAATGAAATTCTTCTGATAGAACATGATATCCTTTTATGGAAGAATTTCTTGATCTATGTCTATAGGAGCCACAGTTTTAAGGGGCAGGAAGAACATATCTGAGACAACTAAAAGAGAAGGAAGAGAGGAGAAGGAGGGGAAAGAAAGCACAGGGGAGAAGACAGAGAGAAAGTAGGGCTGGGACCTGTGTCCTTGGGGGACAGTGAGTAAATATGACAACGGAAGAGGCTGCTGCAGGGGCCAAGAGGTCACTACCTGACTTGCTTACCTTTCTCTTGTTGCTGAGACAAAATAACCAACACCCACAATTAATGAGGAAATGTTTATTTAGCTCACAGTTTGTAGAGGTTTCACTCCATACTTGGCTGGCTCCAAGGCAGGGTGGCACATGGCAGAGGGCAACAGTTCATGGTGGTGGAAGGCAGCAAAAGCAACAAGAGCAAAAGGAAAGAGCAGCAGCAAGCAGACTCTTTCCCTCCCTTATATTGTATTCAGGTTACCCACCCTGCTATACCCAGTGCAGGGTGGGTATAGTACTCACACCCATAAACCCAATACTCACACCCATAAGCCCAGTGGACCATGAATATAGCACTCACATCTATAATCCCTTTGGACTACAAGTCAGTCAAAAACACTAGAAGCCCACCCCATGACTGCACGAGGCTTTGGGGAGACACCTAGACACAAACCATAACAGTATCTCACCCTGATGCGAACTCAGAGATGGGGGTAGGAGGCAGAGGCTCTGGAGAACCCAAAGGAGGAGCTTATCTTGTGGGAATCCAGAATCGACACAAGCAGCGTGGGGTGGAGAAGGCCACAAATGGCTCACGTTTCAGACATCATGAGATGGAGGCCCAGGACACTTACAGACCACGCAGATCTCAGACAGGTAAGGGGGCTTCAGTTAATACTGAGGTCACATCTTACAACAATAGCTGCCCACCGGTTTTCTGTGCTTGTCATAACTACTGTGACAAGGGGAAAATCTGCCACAAACAAGTTGGGTTTTTAGTTTTCTTTCCTTTTAGTTATCCCATCTCTACCCACAGCATTAAGTCAAATGATTTCTCCAGCCAACCCAAGTTTAGCTTAAACTCAGCTTCCTCACGGTGATACAAAGTCAGACAAGGACTCGCTCACTCACACAGGGCTGCAACTTGCTAACTCTCTGCTCTTCTGGGTCCAGGGCTTAAGCCCCCAGAAGACTCACCTCTTCCCAGTGCCAGGTCTGCACATGGCTCCTCCCATCTTCTGCTCCCTATGTCCCCCTTCCCTGGGTCTTCCCTGAAGGTCTTCCATTCTGACTCTCATCTCCAGCCAGGAAAAACGGCTCTTCCCCTGGTCCTCCCACACCTAACACCCCACCCAGTTCTCTTATGCCTTTCACTGCCAACAGGCCTTCTTCCTATCCTCAGCAGCCACCCCCACAGCTCCTCATGCACTGTCCGCGGCTTCCCTGAAAGGCACCTTTCCTCAAGAGATGACACCAGCTGGCGCTTACCAAGAACTTTCTCTTTGGTGGACACAGGTGGCCGTGAAAGTCTCCTATCTGTACTTTGGAAATGCTATGCTATCTCAGTGCCCCTTTTGACTCCGTGCTGCAGTTTCTCTTTTTCTGTCCCCTCACCACTGCTACTAGTCAGCTTTACATTGCAGGGACAAAGCACCTGGCATATGCAAATTAAAGGAGGAAAGGTGTACCTTGGCTCATACTTTCAGAAGCTTCAGTACATAGTCTCTGGCTTCGAGGCTGACACCATGATGGAAGGGCCTGGTGCAGGAAACCTGCTCACTTCAGGGTACCTAGGAAGCAGAGTACATGGAAGAGCCAACAAGGAATAAGCCAGAGAGCAGATATAGTTTCCGAGATCGTGCCCCCTTGACCCACCCAAACACACTCAGAAGAGTGCTTTACTAATCTAAGAATTTCTTAAACCAATCAAAGCTATCAACTAAGATTAATCATCATATCTCCTTTCCCTCAAGAAGGGGAACATGGCAGGATTGACACTCACCCTTCTAGTCACCATTCATTTCTTCCCCAGTTTGGGACATTCTTCTCTTTAGGGCTGAAAACTTCAGAATAATTCTTTTTTTTTCCCTTGGGTACCAGGAATCGAACTTAAGAGCTTATGCTTGCCAACCAGGCATTTGTGCCACTGAGTGATATCCCTGGCCCCAGAATAATTTCTGATTCCCCCTTTTCTCTTCTCTCCTCAATAGCCTGCCTATCATCAAATCCTGCTCATATCCCATAAGTATTAAACTGAGGTCTTGATTTTTTTGATAAAAAGCACCTTGCCCTGAGAATCTAGTTGTACCCTGAGATTTAACATTGTTTGGCTGGACCTGTTTGCTCATCTGTGAAGCAGGGACTTGGAATAGATGACCTTTAAGTACTATGTAAAAGGTTGACCATTACCCACCCATTATCTGTTCTCCTTCTATTTCATAACAAACCTGATTTTGTCCTCAGCAATAATGTGCTCACCTACAAACCATTTGCTCCTTGGGTGGCCACTTTCAGCCTGAGGGTGACAGCTGTTGCATCCGATAGATCTCTCTGGTCCCAAGTTGTCACCAGCTATGCATAAGCAGTCAGTCTTCCATAGAAAAGTTGTGAGAAGAAAGCATCTGCTTGTTTGATGTCCACGGGGGACCAGACTGGCCTATGCTCAGGGCCCAGCACCTGGGAGCTGAGCAGACAAATGACTTCACTGGGTCCAAATTCTGCCTGGCTCAGAGTCCCAGATACAGGCAGGGCCCATGGATTGATATGTGATTCCTTCTGCCATTGAGCCCACATAGAGGTTTCTCCTTCTAGCCCTCATATCCCTTCTGGAAGTAAAAGAGTCATAGGTGGGACAGGCTTTCAGAGGGACACATGCCTCTGTCCCTGGAGTCTCTTGCAGGCTCAGCTGGAGCCTTCAGCCTTCAGCATAACAGAACACAACAGATTTCTGGACCTCATACAACACTGGTCCTTGAAATGTATCCCATGGACTGCAGCCCTTCATCCCTGCTCACAGTAAAATTGGACTCCCCTGGTGCTGGTAAGTATATTTTCCTTAACCATTTAGGGGTCCTCATGGCACTTGTTTACACTAAACAAGGGTTTAGTGCTTCATGAGAATTTCTGTGGTGATGCAGTCTGTGGAAGGTCCCCTCAGGAATGAACTCTTCTTCTTCTCTGGTGTTAAACTAAATTCAGGAAGGCTGGAGGGAAGACGTTACAAAGTTGTGAGATGCCATCAAGACCAGGGATATTAGGAAATCCCACCAAGTGATGAGTGGAGAGACTCCCACTGAGGCTGGGCAAGATGCCAGCACTGTAAAGGGCACATAATGACCATCAGAACCCTTGTCCATCCTGTCTCCAGCCATGCTGGCTCAGGAACCCAGCAGGACCTAAAGCTTCTCTTGATTTGAATGGGCCTCAGATGATCCCATGGACCACATGGGGGAGTCTTTCTCCAGGCAAGTGGCAAACTCCCCCAGCACCATCCCTCAGAGGCAACACATGAACACCACCTTGGGCTACTCCCTTGACAGCTAAGCATTGCTTATGGGAAATGGAAAGCACCAGTCTGGTTCTCACAGCTCTTTCTGACATCAAAACTCAGAGGAGTAGGTGAGCGTCTAACTTAGCAGCTGATATCCTAGGGGGAAGCTACCAAAGCTGTGATGCCTCTCAAGATTTCTCCACAGAGAAGCCAGGTTGAAGAAGAGATGGGGAGAGAACCTGAAATTGAGCTCTCCACTGGAGGTCAGATCTGAGAGAGGGCTGGGTTCAAATAGACCTCCTGGGAGCCCCCTGGGCCTTCAGGAGCCTGGACCTCAGGCTCTGTAAGGAGCTGCCAGACAGATGGAGGATGGGTCTTCCCCACCCTTTGTACCTGTAAATCCTTCATAGGTCAGCTCTCAGAGACAACATGGCCCAGCACCCCTCCTCTGAGGTCAACATCAGCTGGCTTCACTTCCAGTTGCCCAGGAGGCCTCAAGTGGTCTGACCAAGACCCACATGAAGAGGTAGCCCAGAGTACAGCCAAGACCCCAAAAGTCATGTAAGAGTGGCCCACAGGCCTGAGACCCCGGTCCTAGTCTCCCAGTCCTGCCTGCTGTGCCCCCATGGGCAGAGAAAGAGGCATTGGAGGGCCTGAACATTTGCCTGTCCCTGTCTAAGTGTCATGGCGGGAGCTGAGGGTGCAGAAGGAAGGAAGGGATCTGTGGTCCTTTCTAGGAAAACAAAGGGGGAATGGGTATGTTCGAAATATATTATGTGCATTAAAACCCAGTATTTTGGAAAACTAACAAGCCAGTCTAACTGAGCTCTTGTAAGAAAGTCCAAACTGTAGAACACATAAATCAGAGCTTCCCTCTCCTAAGGAGAGTAAACAGACTCCCAGTCTCTGAGTCTCCACAGCCATCCTCAACCTCTAAGCCCAGATGACAGAGGCTGAGAATGTGCAGAACACAGGTTAAAAATCATGGAATGAGGCATGCTGATGCCCTGGCATCACCACGACATCAGGCGGCCCCCGCTGAGCACACATCAGAGAAAGACCTCCCATCCGAGTGAGGGAAGGAGCTGTGAAGCAGAAGGAGGTCCTCCTCACGCTGCGGCCATTCTGTTGATGAGATGAGCTGTGTCACCACTGAAGCCCCAGAAGAGCACTGAGCAGCCTTCTGGGCAGACTCCTGATGGGCTAAAGTGGGCATGCCAGGGTCTCTGGGCATAAGCCCCCTGCTGCCCAGTCCTCAGGGGCCACATAGAAGCCTCAGAGCACTGGAGGGTAGGGACATAAGTCACAGAGGCTAAGCCTCCACCTTGCCTGCCTGGTGTGGCCCTTTATGGAATGTGTGTGTGTGTGTGTGTGTGTGTGTGTGTGTGTGTGTGTGTTTGTGTGTTGCTGTGAGGCAAGTGCTTCACCTCCTGGATGGGCTGTTCACCTGTCAGGTCCTTTAAACTCAAGAAAGCTATTTTGTCCATTTTGTCGCATTTTCAGTGAAGACTGACAGGGGTAATTTATGTTGTCCTGTTGGGTTCCCTGAAAAGGGGAGCCAGATTTTAAAACTTAAAAGCAACATCCGTTCACATGCACACAGATGCCATGGCTACTCACAAGACGCACACACATACCAGTGCGTGGCTTATCCACATCTGCGCCCACACTACAGTGCACAGAGATGCTACAGAAAAGCAGCTGGGAGCAAAGAAACTGAGTGGGCCGTGCTCTGTTCTCTCCAGCTCTGTACCCTCAAGTAAGTCACCCTACTTCTCTGAGACCTTATGTTGTCATTTTAAAAGTACATGTGTCAAAACTATCTACCTCCAAGGCTAATTGCATTTCACTGAGAAACAAAGGGCCTGACACACACAATTTACAGGATGGAAATCTGAGCTCACGGTTTCAGAGATGACAGTCTATGTTCTGCTGGCTGCAGTGCCAGAAGCACCTGGCAGAGGAAAACTGCTCACCTCAGGGCCGTGAGGAAGAATAGAGACAGGGAAAAAGCCTGTAAAGAAGGGACCAGGGACCAGAATATGCACATATTGCCGAGGATCTACTTTCCTCAACTGGGCCGCACCTCCTATTCACCTAGGCTATTAGCTACACTATAGCTATTCAGCTATTCAACACTGTCATGATCGAGTCACCTCTCTAGGTCTCGCTTGTGAACACTGCTGCATGGGCTATCAAGCCTTCAGTAAGTGAGTGTTTGGGGACATTTCATATTTAAACCATTATACACACTACTCTGGGAAAGTCACCCCCCGAAGTCCTGGGCCAAAGTTTGTGCCTGACCATCAGGGTGTGTCTGCAGGATCACAGTTCTGTGGGGAGAAGTTTCCAGAAGTCAGGTGATGGGTCATGGCCCTGACCTCTGCAGCTGTCTAGGCCAATTCTTCGATACCACAGGTCCACAAGGGTCCTCAGCCACAAGGCCTACAGTGTGCACCTGGCACAGAAACAGATGTGTGGCATTTTCTACCTGTCTGTTGCTTGCCTGGAAAGTCAGGCAGGCACTGACCACAGGGAGACAATGACAGGGAGAGGGTGCTGAGATAAATATAGAAGACAGACTCTAAATAGAGTGGTGACAGATGCAAAGAGAATTAGCAGAGACAGTCTGTGTATAGAATCAGTTTAGAAAGACCATACAGGGATAGACAACCAAAGACAGACACAAAGACAGTAGAACCATCTCTGGGACCCTGGGCATGACTAATTGTGCATGCACAGACACCCACGCCTGAGGACAGAGACAAGAGGATGGGAACACAGATACCAGTCTGCCTGTGACCTTTACATCTGCTACGTGCCTGGACTCCTAGAGGCCCTTCTCGCTGGGCAGCTGGGTCTCTGCCAGGCAGCTGGCTACCAGACCCACATCGTGCCTGGGCAGCAATGGAGTCTGGAGGGGGTGGGTGAGGAGTAGCGCAGAGCAGGTCATAAGCAAGCTGAGGCAGGGGGAGGAAACTCTCGGGATGCAGCCATTTTAAAAAACTGATTCCCTGGTGTGGCCACAAGTAATTACCAAGGAGCGTTCCCTTGTCAGCCCTGAATTTCAGTGGTATTAGTGACATCTAATGCAATTTTCTCCCCAGATCAGGTCATTTTCATCTATGGTTCTGGGCCTTGTGAGGCAGCACCTCTTCTTGTCCTGGCTTTGCCCAGTGGGAAGCACACTGAAATTCTTTCTGTCTTCTTTTGATGATTGTAATTAACTCTTTCCGGGGGATAAATGAATGTACTGTCTAGGTATGTAATAATCTTCCATCCCTTCAGTAATTTACCTGCAGAAGGATCTGGCTGCCATCCACGCTGTGGAGGGTGGGTAGAGGAAGTAGAAGTGGCAAAGCAGGGCCCAGGGCAGGACCCCCAACCCAGCCAGCCCTGCTCTCTGCTCGCTGTGAAGCACTCATTCAGGGGTGCACTTGTCCTGCGGACCCAATAGACAAGCATAGCAGCCCTGAGTCAGGCCAAGGGACCAAAAGGAAAGACCAGTCCCTGCCCTTCAGGAGCTCTGCCTCTCGGTAGAGCAGCCAGAAACAAGGTCAGATAAAAGCAAGGAGCTCCATGTGTAAGGAATGCTAGACGTGCCCAGGGCGCCTGGCACTCTGTTCCTCTTCTGAAGAATGAAGATCTTCACTTGAGCCTCAGTGCTGTCAGGACTATTAGCAATGAAAGTGCAGAGAACAGTGCCCAGGAAATGACAAATGCTTAGTAAGTTATGGTGCACATGACAGCCTGAGCTACGGATGAAACCCTTGTTGGTGTCTGACACAGGCTTTTCCCTGTGGTTGCGGAAAGCATGACCATCCCCCCAGCCACGCCCATGTGGCATACTGCTACACACAGTGGGGTTTCCCACAGTGACAGCACCACCATTCACTCACTGCTCTGTTGCCTGCATTAGAACCTGGGAGCCATCTCTCAGCCACACCTTCCCAGTCATGGGTCCTGGGAACTCCTGCAGCATCAAGCAGAAGCACAAAAACCCCTGAACTAAAAGCAAGTGGGTTCCACTAAAAATGAGTATCTTAGCACATGACCTGGCAATTCCAACTTATATGTGGATATCCTTGTGCACACAAATCTCTGTACACAAATACTCATAGAGCACTATTCCCAGTAGTCAAAGGTGAAAACAACCCAAATGTCCATCAGTGGATGAATAAGTTAAGGAAATGTGATATATTATACAGTGGAATACTGTTCTGCAAAGACATGAAGTACTGATATGTACTACAACATGGATAATCTTTGAAATAATTACACTAAATGAAATTAACCAGACCAAAAAGTCATATTTTGTGATTCCATTTATATGAAATGTTCAGAATAGGCAAATCCATATAGACAGAAATGCTACTGGCTGCCAACACTTGGGGAGAAGGTGAAATAAGGAACAATTGATCGATGCAGGGTTTTATTTTGGAATTAGGTGGAAGTGATGGTTGCATAACATCATAAATGTAATCAATGCCACTGGTTTGTTCACTTTTAGATAGTTAATTTTGTGTTGCATGACTTTCATCTCAATTTTTTGAAAAGCACATAAAGTTTTCTCTGTGGAATCTGTGGTCTTGAACATATAGCCCAGTACCTGTAGGCAAAAGAGGTACCATGCTGAGGACATGTCGCAAGGAGGGTCAGAGGATGGGTTCATAGCTCATAGGAAGGTACGAACCTCCTTCTTTCCAGATCCTTCTTTAGATAAGCGCCCCCAGTGGGGAGGCTGCAGCACTGATAGTTTGCTGGGCAGTGCTGAGAAAGAGCACCATTCCTACAGGTATAGGGAGTCACACCCTGCCACTCAGCCACCAAGATGCTCAGAGCAGCCCTGCAATACCTGAGTCTTACAGCAGGAGGCAATGCTGCTCTATCTCATCAACTGCAGAGAGAAAGAATCCGAGGGAAGCTGATAGTTTGGTACTAGCTGCCTCTACAGAGCCTGCTGGGGCAGAACTGCTCTGAAAGTCCCCAGAGTTGGGAGCAGGAAGATGGGCTCTTTGGGTGTGCTCTCCCAGAAGGTATCTACAAAAGCTAGATCATTAGCAGGGAGGAGGGGAGACAAAATACCTGACACCCAGAATTAAGGAAGGAAAGGTTTATTTAGCTCACAGTTTCAGTATGGAGGTTTCAGCGTACTTGGCTGGCTCCAAGGCAGGTGGCACATGGCAGAGGGCAACCATTCATAGCAGCAGAAGACAGCAAAAAGAGCAGGAGCAAACAGGGGAGCAAGCCTTTTCTCCTTTCTTACATTGTATGCATCCACCTGCTCTGATGAGGTGTGATCCTCTATAACCACACCACCTCCAGGCTCTCCTCTTGCACAGGCTCAGGATGAATACAAAGTAAAGACCCTGGCTCCCTGCTGAGTCACCTAGTTAACCTTCTAAACTTCTAAGTTGACACTATGAACATCCTGACACGGTTAAGGGTATGTCCTTTTCACCCCAGGATAAAGAACTGCTGAGTCACATAGTTAAGCTTCTAGACTCCTCAAGTTGACACAATACATCAACCATAACAAGGGGCTCTTGGCAAAAACCACAGGTATGGGCCACAGCCAGAAGCTCTGCCTTTCATATCAGACACCTCTGTTACACATGCAGCATGGTCTTGGATAAAAATGGCCTTCCCTGAATGAGCCCTAGATAGTTCACACTGAGAAGTTGGTCAGGGAATGCAAATGGTGATCCATTCCCCAGACCACTGCAAGCTGTTAGTCCCAGGGAAAACAGCTCAGGCAACTCATGTGAAATGGTGATGGGGGGAGGCTACCCAGCTCAAGGGATCCCTTGCTCACAAGTGTCCTGTCCCTCCAGCACCAAGCTTGAGTCCTGCAGGGGCTGGCAGCAAGGGCTTGATTCGGTGCTAGAAGATGGGACTCCACCACAAAGCACCTCAACCAACCCCTTCACATCTCGGGGCATTTATCCCCCCATCAGAATCACACTGTGCCGGAAGTTCTGGTCTGTCTGTCCTCAGTCGACTCCTCCATCTGCCCAGCTCGCCTAGTGTCTGGGTCCCGGCTGGTGATGGACTCTCTGTGTCTTTTCATTTATCATCTCACTTTAACTTCCTTAAAGCTTTTTCCCTGTTCCTGACTGATTCCTATTCCTCTTCTGGTGTGGAAGGAGACAGAGGGAAAAGGCCCAAAGGGTAGGGAGAGTCTGTGTGTCTGTCCACACAGCTCTTCTGGCTGGACATAATGCCTCCTCATCTAAAGATTCTGAGACAGTGATAAAGTCCACTTGGATGTTTATCTTACCTTTGCCTCCAACCATTGAGGTCTTATTAACTCTACTCTTTGATGTTTCTCCTCCGTACTGCCAACTCCACATCCATATACCTGGTTCAGGTCCTCTCTGCTCTGCCAAGGCCCTGCAGCAGCCAGCAGCCTTCTAACCCCCTCTGTGTGCCAGCTGGTCAGTGCACTCAGCACCAACCTGAGCACTTTTTTTGCCTGCCTCAGTTGTTCTCAGAGCATGGTCCCTGGACCATCACATCACCGTATCGTGGCAATTGGCTAGAAATGCAAATTCTGAGGATGTGTCCCTCACCTACTGGCTCTGAAACTGGGAGAGGATCCAGCAGCCTGTGTTTTAAGGAGCTCTTCAAGGGATTCTGTTTCCTGCAAGTTAAAAACCACTGACCTACTTAAAGGCCTTCTGTGGCTCCCACCGCTAGGCCCAGACTCCTCAACACAGCACACAAAGCCTCTGGGACCACTGCCTGCCTATCTGCTGAGCACTGAGTCCACCCTCCCACCCTCTCCACCCACCCCCTCCTGACATACCTTGCTTCAGCTAACCCCTGACAACTTCTTGAACACTGGCTATTTCAAGCTTCTGTGGTACATTCCCTTGTGCCCATCCCTCCTTTCCACAGAGCAGCCCCCCCACACTGATGCCCCTCTCTCCCTTTCTAACACAAATCCCCGTTGTATTTAGCTGTCAATCTGTTGCTCCTTCTTGAAGACAGGGCTATGTATTTGCATTTGAGGCACAAGCACTCTACATATGCACCTGACTCAAAGCCAGGACTTCCCAGAGTCCTCACACCATCACAAGACCCCTGGACACACCCCAGTGCATTGGCCTGATTATTTCATTTCACCACTGGGTTCACTGTTATCAGGCCCTTCATGATAACCAAGCTCACTGCAGCTCTCCTGGACAGATGTTCTCAGTGGCATGGTTTTGGGGGACATCGGGGTTGGAGTTTAATAACCAATGTTTGGATTCTAGTTCTGCCTTTTTCTAGCCTTGTGACCTCTCAGGAAAAGCTCCAAGATTCAGCTTTCTCATCCATAGAGTGGTTTCTTTAAACTCTTTCAGGAACTGTGCTAAATATAGAGAAGTGTATGTCTTGAGTCCCACTTGAAAGCAGAGCCTGCGACAAGAACTTGGATGTAAGTGGTTTATTTAAGAAGTGATCCCAGGAAATAGGTGGGAAGATCTGGAAAGAGAAGAAACACCAGTATAACTCTTATTGTGGGTAGGTGCCCCACCCAACAGAAACCGCTGAGATGCATGCAGAATGACCCCTCACAGAGCTGTCATCCACGGGACAGGAAGGGGGATCTTCTTTCTTTTTAAAAAAGCTGCTATCTCTGGTTAATTAGGGGCTCACATGACCATTGCCCACTCCCCCAGACTACACAGAGCTGCTTGTTTGCAGGTGCATGGTTGTCTGAAGCTCCAGGAAAGGCCTGGGGCAAGGAACCCCAGAAGTGTAAGGTGCACTGGACATGTGGCTGTCACCTTCAGCTCACGCAGAGCTTCCCACCACAGCTGCAGCTGAAATAATCAGGTGAGCTGAAGGTATAAGAAAGGGGGCTCAAAAATACCTGCCACAGTCTGTGAGCTGGACTTCTGTCCGGTGTGTGATTCTCCCCAATTCAGCCCTTATGCTCTGAATTGAGATTGCTAGTTGGCCGTGTTTATCCTCCTGAGGGGCAGGGGCTGTCTTGTTCATCACTTTAGCTCCAACCCCAGAAGATCTTGGCACCGGGAACAGTCTCAGAAATATTTGGCAAATGATGGGGTGAATGAAAGTGTCATTCACAGAACAGACACTCAAGACAGTAAATCACACCACTACTCAGACTTTCCCAGCTGAAGGGGGGAATGCACTATTTGTTAGTCATGTTATAGAGAATCATTAAATATGGGCAAGTTGGGATTTCTCCTTTATTCAAGATGGACTAACAGAGACCAGGTCTACACTAAGAGTAGATCTAACTAAACGCCTGGACAAAATGTATGAATCAATGGTGTTGAAGTCATTGGACAACACGGAAGGGCCGCCCCTCAGAGGCAGACAACAAAGGAGGTCACTCGTGACTGCCCCCGTTGAGTGCTTGGAGAAAGTCTTCAGGAAGCAGTGGGATAGGCAGAAAGATGTAGAGGCAAAGGACACAGTTACAAAGGGACACGAGGCAACGTTGGGAGGTGATGGATGCATATCTTGATTGTAGAGATGATTTCATGGGTATATACATGTGTGCACACATATCAAATGACATGCTTTGAAAAAGTACTGTTTTGTTGTATTTCCTATATCTTGATAAAACTATTTCAAAAGAAAAGATTGTAGCTTGGCATTCCTTTCCAAGTGAAGGAAGATGACCTACATTAAGAGAACACATGCAGAATTCATTAAAGAGTATATAAGTGAGCAGTGGATTTCTGGTAAGAGGTTCACCTTTCTGCTTTGTGGCATGTAGCCTTTGTCTACCATTTAAATCCCATTTTCAGTGGAATTCAAGATTTTGTCAGGACCCTCTTGGATCTGAAACATATTCATAAGTTTCTCAGGGGACACTCGCCCATCAAGATCAGAACCAGTTGCTCTGTGAAGGACACACTTAGCTTACTAAGCCACACTTTCAGGGGATTAAAACCCAGATTCCTACATTCCACCCTCTGTCCCCCAGGGTCACCATCACCACTTTTCCAGATCTCTAACTTGTGCTCCTTCTGTGCCTTCTTGCTGATGGGCCGCTGGGGCTGCCTACTTGGAGGCAGCAGCACCCGTTTCTCCCTGACCACTCACTTCTTCCTGGCACTTGCCCTGGGGAAAAAGGTCCCTCAGAGTTGCTTGAGGCCTAGTGAATGATTCTCTCCACTTTTCCACCCATTTCCCTAGCAGAATTAAGACACAATTCTCTCAGTTTGATCTTATAAGCACCTGCAGGTGTCTCCATGACTACAGTGTGTTGTATGAATAACGGCGCTATGACAATGACACAGTGAAACCCGGTATTCTCCATTCAGCTCACCTGATTCCCACACTTCTGAATAAACGGAACCAGCTATGTAAAAATATTTAAAGTATCCTCAGAGGCCTCTGTTGGAAGCATTCAAGTGTAGCCTAGTGCTTCCTTCTCTTCAAGACCTGAAAAGTATATGGCCACTGTGTCAACCCTCATCTGTATTAATGTGGTCTTTCTTTTCTCTTGGGGTTCTGGTGTCTTTTATGACATCCCAGCATTATTTAGGACAATATTCCCTCTCCTCCATCTAAAATCATACTATATATTACTCACAGTTGCAGAACAGGCTGGTTGTTTCCCATGGGGAGTCTCAGCCCCCAGAGTCAGCACATGTAGCTGGATGGTTGGGTGGGGAGCACATCACACCACACAAGTACAGGTTAACAGGTCTGCAGGCTCCACAGAAGGCCCCACAGAGAGGACCATGACTTCAGTACCTTGGAAAGGAGACCTCTCTATGCTAGGGTTGGAATTTTGATGGAAGAGTGTCGAGAAGGAGGAAGAGTTTGGGAGAACACTGTTCCGGTGGGAAAGCAGGCTTAGCCAGGTATCTGTTAAAGCAGATTTGTACCTCTTTTCATGCTGAGCATCAGGAGTAGACAGAAGAAGATGCCTGGTTTGCTAGCACAGCTGGAAGCCTGCTGCAGAGTGCTGCATCCTCTGACATTCCAGGCAGAATGTGAATTCCTAGCCAAGACACACATCCACCCCAGCAGCTAAATGAGGTCGATCTAGAGGAGCCCTGTGCTCATGATGTGGACCAAACCCTAATTCAGATAGTTCCAGTAGTTCTGGTGGCTTACTTACTTTTCTCATTGCTGAAACAATACCTGACAAGCAAAGTTAAAGGAGGAAGTGTTTCTTTAGCTCACTTTGTAAAGGTTTCAGTCGGTAATTGGCTGGCTCCAAGGCAAGGTAGCATGGTAGTGACATTGCAGAGGAGGAACAGTTCATAGCGGGAGAAGGTAGCAAAGCAACAAGAGGCCACCACAGCTCTTCCTATCCCTTATATCTTATCCCGACCACTTAGAGCAGGCAGCATTGACACTGTTAATCCTAGTGCCCTTGAGCCTAGCATTGCACCATAAATTGATCTCTGAGTCACACTCTAGATCCATCCACCTCTAAAAATTCTCCACCTATGACTGCAGGAGGCTTTGGGGGAAGATCTAGACAAGCCATAAAATCTGGCATCCCTTCTTCCTATTCTCACAGCCTGGTCTGAATTGCCATGTCTCAGCTGGGTTTCTATAACAAGCTCTCTCCCTCTACTTGTGAACCTTTCCAACCCATCTTTTCAGCTCTGCTACCACAGAGTTTTCTAGAACAACTGTGACCTCTGCTGTGACCAGACCTCTACTGTGAACAACTGTGACCTTTTCTAGAACAACTTTGACCTCTGCTTAATGGAGAGAAAGCAGAGAATTAGGAGAGTGAAAGAATGGCAGACGGAAAAGTTCCAGGGGCAGTGAGAGCTGTGGAACCGAGGAAGAAGAGTGTCCTTCCATGGATTGATTGTTTTCCTCCTTAACTTAGAGAATAGGGGTGCAGGGCTGGTCTTTACTTTCCTCCTCTCACTTCTTACCCATGAACACTCACAAGAACAGGCTGTCACATCCATCAGCCGACACTCTTCCTCAGGGGATTACAGTCGACCATAGCCAAGTCCAGCAATATTTCTTTTGTAAATTCTGCCTTCACTTTATACTTAGAAAGCCTTCACTAGCAATGACTGAAATTGAAATATTTACAGATGTTTGCCCTAGTTACATCATAGTTTTGTGTTTCCACTAAACTTACCTGGATATATTTAGTGTGGGATGTAAATTTTCATTTTAAAAATGTTTCAGGACAAATTATTAAACAGCCTATTATTTCCTCTACTGATTTGGAATAGCTTAGAATACAAATCAAATACTTATGTAGGCTTGTGTCTGTTTCTGGTGTTGCTTGTTCCTTCTGCTATACATTCCCTAGGCCCAGGGGCTTGGTCTCTCTCTACCCCTCTCAAGGAAGCCTCAGGACATCTGTGTTTCTGCACCAGAGAGGCTTGGACTCAGCAGGAGGGAGCTAAGCCAAGTGTTTTAGAGCTTTAGGGAACAATGACAAGTAGCAGTGTTTGTTCCAAGGGAGTGCTGGGTGTATGGGTGTGTGTGTGTGTGTGTGTGTGTGTGTGTGTGTGTGTGCACATTTGTTCTCAAAGGAGCACAGTATTAAAAAATACTTAACAACCCAGCTACTGAATTCCTGAGTGGGTTTTTGGGGGGTGGCTTTTTACCACTTCCCCAAACCCTTCTCAGACTGTAACACAACCTAGACATGGTGTATGTTGTTTCTGTGATTCAGTTTGACAGTATCCATTTGTGTCCCTAAAATGTGTTGTTCTGTATGCTTTTAAAGTTTATATTCTTGGCATCATATAGGACATCTCTGTTCCCAAACTGATTCTTTGCCCAGCCCTGTATCTGCAGCTTCATCCATGCTGACTTTTATCACTAACTTTTATCACTGGCCAGTGTGGAAACTGTGCTTTTTTTGTTGACAGACACATAGATTGTTTCCACATATTTATTATTATCAGTGATGCTACTGTAAACATTTCTGACATGGGCATAAGAGTTCCTTGAATGCTTTGTTTTTTAATTTGATGGGTCATAAGGTGCACATATCTTCAACATAGAATCTCTTGTCAGTGACTGAACCAATTTATACACACGGGAATGGTGTATAAGAGTTGCAGTGATTCTATATCTTCAATAATTTCTTGATATTATTATTAATTTTTACCAAAGTTAGGTGTGAATTTTCATCTGATCACCTTGTTTGGCATTTCTTCACATGTTAGATTTAACATGATGCCTTCGATAAATCTCACATTCCAGAATTTTTGCCCTTATACAAATCCTTCTTGAATTTGACTGTTGTAGTGATCTGCTTAACCAATAGAATATGCCAGATACAGGGCCAGAGCTGGACCTAAGCTACAAGAAAGTTTGTTGGCTTCTATTTCTGTGCTCTTGGGAGTCCCAAGCTGTCACAAAACATATCCACACATGGTGTTGAGAGGTTATGTGCAGACCACAGTGAGAGCTACTTAGAGTGGCCACCTAGAGCAGAAGCAAGAAATGAACCAAAAGAGAAGAGAGCCCAGCTGCCTAAACCCTGTTGAGTTGCCCCAGCCTGCGTGAATTGCCACCCCCCCCAATCTAAGTGTCAGATTAGGGAAATGAAGAAGCCATGTTGAACCTCCAAATCCAGTGACATGATACAGAGCAGAGCAAAGCAGTCCTCTCTAGCCCTACCCTAATTTCTAATCCTTGGAACACTGAAAATAACAGAACAATGTTTTTTTAAGCCATTAAATTCTTGTTATAGGCAGGAACAGATAACTGAATGACTTGACTGCTACTAAGGTTGAGGCTTTTTACCCAGACCTATCATCTATGTGCTTTCCTTCTTTGTAAATTACTTACATATATCTTTTACTTATTTTGGGGGGATTACCCTTTTGTTTTTGGTTTATAGAAGTTATTTCTGTGGTCTGGCTGTGCATTATTTTTGGGTTGAGTACACTGCAAATTGTCTTCTCTGGCTTCTTAGTTCACTCTTGTATATTCTTTGGACAACCATAAGTTTTTAATTATTAATATTTGAATTCACCAATATTACCTATTAGATTTTGTGCTTGTGTTTTGCTTAAGAAATTTTTCTCTGCCTATAGTCAGAAAAATTTCTGTATATCTTCTAAAATATTTAATGTGCTTTCTCCATATTATTTTAAATGCACCTGGAATAGCTTTTGCTTGTATTAAAAAGGAGAAATTCAATTTTACTGTGTTCCCATGTAAACAATAATTGACCCTGTATTACTGGGTAGATTTTCCTCCTTCCATTGATAACAGTGTCACCTCTGTCACATATCTGGGAAGTTGAGTCTATGGGTTTCTTTCTGGACTGTGTGTTCCTTTAGTGTGTTTGTTCAGCCATGCACTATATCACTTTGTCTCTAGAGTAAGTTACCACCCTTCATTCTTTCTCAAAATTGCTTTGACTATTTTGGGCCCATTCTTATCCTATTATAGAATAAATGTTCTTCCATGTAAGTTTTAGAATCACACTGGTAAATTCCAAAGCAAACCCTATACAAATTTGGATTGATAGGATTCTATAGAGAGAATTTATATTTATGATACTGAGTTTTCCCACCATTAATGTGATATATCACTCCTTCGATGTCTTTCAATAAAGTAAAATAATTTCTTCAGAAAGGTCATGAGCATTTGTTCTTAGATTTATTCACTTATAACTTACATTTTTGTTGTTGCTATTGCAAACAGTATTTTAATTGTATTTTCATGGTTGATAAACAGAAGTGCTTTTAATTATTGTATATTGATCTTATTCTAACATCCATCATACTAATTCTGATGTTTATATGTAGGTAGCCATATTACTTTTCTTCTTTTATAATTCTTTTCTTAATATTTTCTTTTCTTCCTTTACAATTAGTTATATCTTTTTCTTTCCCAGAGCTCATAGTGTGAGCCAGGAACTCCAATAAAATGTTGAGTAAAAATGAATAGGGCATTTTTTTTCTTGTTCCTAATTTTAAGTATGTTGCTTCTAACATTTCACCAAAGTGGACAATGCCTTAAACATACTTAAATTGGGGTTTTGAACATCAATATATATTTAGTATAATTTTTGTAGTTTTTCTTAAATATGTGAATGATGATAATACGCTTTTTCTTTGTTTGACTTGTGCCTACAGTGAGTCTCACCTTTTTATACCATTAAGTCAGTCGTGCATCCCTTGGATAAAACTAACTGGGTCATGTTGTGTTCTTTCCTACTTGCTTTTGGATCCAGATTTTTAATATTTTATTTAAATTTTCATCTTTTTCCTTGAGTAACAATAGTTTATAATTTTCTTGTACTATCCTTTCCCAGTTTCAAATGTTAGAAATATTTAGTCTCATAAAATGCTCTAGGGACTCACCAGCTCCTTCCCTGAAACAGTTAATACCATAGAAAACTTTTCAACTTGCCTGTAAAATCCCCCGAGTTTGATTTTACATTTTGTTTCTATTTTTCTGTGTTTTAGGCTTTCTAGTTGATTGGCTTTATTGATTAATCTTCATTATTTGCAGATTCTGACTCTGCAAATTTGCCTATTCTACATAGTTAGTATCTATAAGTCCCAAATCACTACCTGCAGCATTCATAGAAACATACAGCATGGCAAAATTTTTGAGTCATCCCACATGCACACCCTCCATGAGGTCAAACAAGGTAACTGTCTTCCCTGTGCTGCAATTCTCATGCTGTAAACAAGTATTTTTTCACAGACTATTTACTGCCTGCCATATTTTTCCAATTTGGGGGCATTTACTATTTAAAATAACCTCCAAGCATAGTGCTAAAGGGTTGCCTAGTGTTCCCAAGAAAGCTGTGATAAGGCCTATGAAAAAAACATGTGTGTTAGATAAACTTAATTCAGGCCTCAGATGTAGTGCTGTGAGCTCAATGTTAATGAGTCAATAATTCAGCACATCCAGACAGAAGCAGAGAAAATTCAATGATCCGCACATGAGGCTGCTCCAGAAGTGCTAAAGGACATCTACAGGGCAAGATGAAGTTATAAAAAAGAGAAAAAGCAGTTAAATTTGTGGATTGATTAAATGACAATAGATTTTTTAAGGCCTGGTTGACAGCCTCTTTGTGAGGCTGAAAATATAAAAAAGAAACTCCCACAGTAATGTTAACCAGGTCAGAAATATACTAAGCCCTTCTCAGCTACTGCTAGCTAGGTTGCACATTTAAAAGACATTTAAAAGTGTGGAGAACATTAACCTTGTAGGCAAGAAGGCATCTTCTAATCAGAAACCTGCAGAAAAATTTTAAAATCACCTGCTAGTAGTTATTCAAGGAACAGTTATTTCAAACTGAGAAGCAGGTTTCCAACATCCAGAAGAGTGGTTTGTTGGAAAGGACACTGGTAAATCAATTTATAGGTACAAACAGAGTTTCAGTTGATGAGACTGATATGACCAGAGGTTCACAGGAGCAGTGGGCATCTCAGGATTCATTAGTTCAGTGTTTGTGGCACCTTTGTGGAACATAAACACCATGACAATTTTGATCAGCTATACTTCAGTGGTTACGAGACAGTTTTGAGTTTCTGTTTCTTCTTGTGAGAGTATTGGTGAAAATTATTTTTTCCAAAAATTTAGTTACTTTGTCTAAATTTGAAAATCAATAGCTATAAATTTGTTCATCTATTTTTCATTATCTCTTAAATATCTGCAATGTCCGATATTATTATTGTTATGAATAATGTTTATTATTGTGTCCTCTTGCTTTTTCTTCAACATACTTGCCTAAATTCCATCTACTTGCGAAATATTTTCAGTCACAGAGTATCTGCCTTTTTAATAGTAGCTTTTTTCATGTAGCATAGTACTCTTGAGTTCAAGGCACATTTTTTAATATATAAAATATGTTTCTTTTTGTTGTGAGTAGTTATATGGCATGATATACCTTTTGAAGGATGTTTTGTTTGTTTCCCATTTAGGGTTCCTACAAATAAACCTACTGCAAGTATAAGTTTTCATTTCTCAGGGCACTTGGCCACAATACGGTTGCTGGGTCTTATGGTAAGTGTATGTCACTTCTCTTCTAATTCTTACACATTTAAATGTTTGCTCATTTTTTAATTTAAAACTATTTAATATACCTTATATAAACTAGAAAGTTGACACATCATAATAAGCATTTTGAAAATAAAAGCTATTTTATTTTAAAGAGACTAAAAATGCAATAGAAATTATACAGAATTTCAAAACAAGATGATAGGAAATTAACAATGATTGTTCCATTGCATATGGTTATCTTCAAAGTATTTGTACAGATTGCCAGACATAGAAAGGGAAAATTGATAAAAAAAAAAAATTAGGCTTTAACTGTTCCTTTCAATAAACCAATAGGAATTAGTGGTATAATCTCAGCTATCTTGTGTGTGTGTATATATACTTTTTTCCCTTCCGTCTTTCTTTCTTTTCTCATTTCCACCATCTCAGTAATTCTCTCCTTTTGAGCAATTTCTTTCCCTTTCACAATGTCTGCTGTACCCTTTGGGTTTTATTTACTCTTTCAGTTCTTACACTAGGGAGACAATACAGTGTTTACACACATGAGTCTGATTTATTCCACTTGTAAGTATGGTCTCTAGTTGCATCCATTTACCTTTAACAGCCTTGAGTTTATCTTTCTTTATAGCTGAGTAATATTCCATTGTATAAAAATACCACATCTTTTTTGTCCATTCCTCAGTTTCTAAGCATTTGGGTTGTCTCCAAGATTTAGCTATGACAAATTGTGCTGCTATAAATATGGGTGCACATATATCACTGTGATATGATGTTTTCAATTCTTCTGGAAAAAATACCCAGAAGTGGAATAGCTGTGTCAAATAGGACCTCTAATCCTAGTTTTTTTGTGGATTCAACACACTGATTTCCACAGTGGTGACACCAATCTACAATCCCAATAACAGTGGAGAAGGGTTCATTTTCCCCAGAGACTTGCAAGTATTTGTTGATTTCTTGATGATAGCCATTCTTTCTGGGGTGAGATGGAATATCAGTGTTGTTTTGATTAGCATTTCCCAAATGACCAATGATGTTGAGCATTTTTTCATATATTTATTTGCTGTTTGTATTTCTTCATCTGGGAAGTATGTATTCATCTCAGATGCCCATTTTTAGATTGGGCCTTTGAATTTTGGAGGCCAATTTTTTTTAATTCTTTATATATTCTAGATAGACGTCCTATCTGAGGGACAGTTGGCTAAAATTTTCCCACTCTGTGGATTTTCTTTTCACTCTGTTGGTGATTTAATGTGCAAAAACTTTTCAATAAGATGAGATCCCAGTTGTTGATTCTTTGAAGTATTTCTTGTGCAGTTCGGTTTTTGTTCATGAGCCTCTGCCTACCCCTATGTTTTCAAGATTTGTACCTACTTTCTCTTCCAGTAGATTTAGTGACTCTGTTTTAGTATTTAGATCTTTGATCTATTTTGACATTAGTTTAGTGCACAGTAGTAGACATGGGTCTAGTTAGTTTTTTGCATGTGGAAAGCCAGTTTTCCCAGCACCATTTATTAAAGAGGCTATCTTTCTTCCAGTGAACGTGTTTGGCCCCTTTGTCAAGATAAGGTAGTTGAGTGTTTGTAATTTGTCTGCAACTCCTAACCTGTTTCATTGATCCTCAGGTCAGTTTTTTTGCCAGTACCATGCTGATTTTATCACAGTAGCTTTGTAGTATAATTTCAAGTCAAGGATCGTGATGCCTCCTGCCTTGCTTTGCTGGCCAGGATTGCTTTTGGTATTCTAGGTTTCTTCTGGTTCCAGATGAATTAATTTTAGGAATGTTTTCTCTAGATCTGTTGTGGGAGTTGGTGGTCTCTCTATGGTCCCTGGGAGGAAATGGCGAGAGGATACAGAAAATAAAGATGAGACAATAGCCAGGGTCAGGCGGAGTCACCTCTTGCCCGATGAGCAAGAGGACTGACTTCAACAGTAGGGGCGTTTATTTTATATACTTGCAAAGTTAGTATCATGGGCGGGTAATGTTGCCTAGCGACAAACAACTGTAATTGTCTGGCAGGATGCCTTTTTCAATACTGAGGTAGCTTGACAAATAACCAGCTCCAGTGGCTCCCAACAATCTGTGAAATATACTAATGGTATATTGATTAGGATTGCATTAAATCTTTGTAACAGTTTTGGGAGTATGGCCATTTTCACAAGGTTGGTTCTTCCTATCCATGAGCAAGGAATATCTTTCCATTTTCTGAAATCCTCTTCATTCTCTTTTTTCACAGTACTTCAATTTTCATTGTATAGATCTTTTGCTTCCTTTATTGGACTGATTCCTAAGTATTTCTTTTTTTTTTTTTTTTTTGGCTGCTATTGTAAGAGTGTGGTTTCCCTAATTGCTCTCTCAGTAAGTTTGTTGTTTGTGTACAGGAATGCTATTGATTTTTGAGTGTTGACTTTGTATCCAATCATGCTACTGAATTTAGTTATTAAATCTAGAAGTCTGTTGGTGGAGTGTCCAGGATCTCCTACGTAGAGTATCGTGTCATCTGTGAATAATAATAATTTAACTTCTTCCTTTCCTACCCTTATTCCTTTTATTTCTCTCTTTTGTGTAATTGCTCTGGCTAATGTTTCCAGAACTATACTGAATAGGAGTGGTAATAATGGACATCTTTGTCTTGTTCGTGATTTTAATGTGAAAGTTTTTGTTTTTTGTCCATTTAGTATGATGTTGGTTGCTGGTTTGTCATAGATGACTTTTATCAGAGTGAGGTAAAGACCATCAATTCTTATATTCTGTAGGGTTTTATCATGAATGAGTGTTGAATTTTATCAAAAGCTTTTTCAGCATCTATTGAGATGATCATGTGATTTTAGTCTTTGGCTCTACTGATATGCTGTATTACATTCGTTAATTTGCCTATATTGAACCATGCCTTCATTCTTGGGATGAATTCCACTTGGTCATTGCTTAGTTACTTTTCTGTCATTGCAGACAGAAAATACCTGGTGCCCAAAATTAAGGAAGGAAAGATGTGTTTAACTCACAGTTGGTAGAGGTTTCATTCCATGCTCGGCAGACTCCAAGGCAGAGTAGCACATGGCAGAGGTCAACGGTTCATGGTAGTAGAAAACAGCAGAAGCAACAAGAGCAAAAGGGAGAGAGCAGCAGCAAGCAGCCTCTTTCTCTTCCTTATGTTGTATGCAAACTACCCATCCCAGGGAGGATGTAGCATTCCCAACCATAATCCCAACATTGGAGCATGAATCAACCATAAACTCTAGAAGCCTACCCCATGACTGCATGAGGATTTGGGTGGACATGTAGACACAAACCATAACAGGTCTCACTGTGGTTTTGGTATCAGGGTAATACTTGCCCCCAGGAATGAGTTAGGGTGAATTCCTTCCCTTTCAATTTCTTTAAAGAGTTTGAGAAAATTTGGCGTTAAATCTTCTCTAAATTTCTTGTAGAATTCACTATGGATCCGTCAGAACCTAAGCTTTTCTTTGTCAGTAACTTTTTATGACTTTTTTTATTTGTTGGCTGTTATTGAGTTATTCAGGATTTTTATATCATCTTGACTCAGCTTTGATAATTCATATATATCAAGAAATCTGTCCATTTCTTCTGTATTTTCCATCCTATGGAAATAAAGTTTTTCAAAGTAGGTATTGATGAACTTGTGAATTTCTACAGGATCTGTAGTGATTTCATCCTTCTCATTACTTATTGTATGAATTTGAGTTTTTCTTTCCTTTTGATAAGGCTGGCTAGGGGTTTCTCCATTTTACTTATTCTTTTGAAGAGCCAACTCTTCAGTTTATTAATTCTTTATATTGTTTTCTTAGTCACCATTGCATTGATTTCTGCTCTGATCTTTATAATTTCCTGTCTTCTTTGGGCTTTGGATTTGACTTGCTCTTCTTTTTCTAGAAGGTTAAGGTACAGCATAAGGTTATTTATTTGTGCTTATTCTATTTTCTTGATGTAGAAATTCACTGCTATAAATTTTCTGCTGAGGACTGCTTTCACTGCATCCCACAGGTTCCAGTATCTTGTATTTTCATTTTTTATCTGATTATAAATATTGTCTAATTTCTTCTTTAATTTCATTTGTGACCCACTGGTTGTTCAGGGGGCTGTTATTTAATTTCCATGTATTTATGGAGTTTTTGTGATTTCTTTTGTCAATAATTTCAAATTTCATTGCACTATGGCTCAGTAGTATGCATGGGGTAATTTCAGTTCCTTTGCATTTACTTAAGCATATTCTATAGGCTAGTACATGATATATTTTACAGAACATCCTATGTGCAGCTGCGAATAATGTGTATTCTGATGTTGTTGGGTGGAACACTCTGTAAAGCTCTACTAAGTCCATTTGTTCACACTTTTGGTTTAGTTCTGTTATTTCTTTGTTGATTTTTTGTCTAATTGATCTACCTCTTTGTGACAATGGGGTGTTAAAGTTTCCTATTATGATTGTGTTACTGCTTATTTGATTTTTCATGTCTGTTAAAACTGGTCTCATATAGTTGGGTGCTTCTGTATTTGGTGCATAGATATTTATGATTATTATCTCTTCCTCTTGCAGTCTTCCCCTAACAAGTATGTAGTGACCTTCTTTATCTCTTTTGCTCATTCTTGGTTTGACATTCACAATGTCTACAAACAGAATAGCTACCCCTGCTTTTTTCTGGGTTCTGGTTGCGTGGAGAATTATTTTCCATCCTTTGACTGTCAGTCTATGGATTTCCTTTTGAGTTAAATGTATTTCTTGTATACAACGTATTGTTGGATTTTGTTTCTTGATCCACTCTGCCAGTCTACTTCTTTTGATTGGTGAATTGAGACTGTTTACATTGATATTATAACTGATATGTATTAGCTTTTCTTTGTCATGTTAATTTCCTGCTGTTATTTTCCTGTCATGTTATTTTTCCCTCTGTTTAATTGCTTGCTCTGCTTGGTGGTTCCTTTCTGTTGTTGTTCTTGAAATTGTCTTCATTTTTATCTCTTTCTAGAATATCTTTTAGTACTCTTTGTAAGGTTGGCTTGGTGCTCATGAATTTCTTCAGTTGTTCTTTATCATAAAAATATTTTATTTCTCCATTAATTTTAAAGGATTGTTTTGCAGGGTACATCAATCTGGGTTGGAAGTT